>JAVJAQ010000699.1:50365-180832 GCA_032362365.1 Zygogramma bicolorata
TTTAAAAATCATACTCGAGTAGAGTATCTTCCCTAGACATCAATGTGAAAGTGATAAAGTCAATAAAAAACCTCTTGATTTCTCCACTGACTAACCTATTTAACAAATGTGTAGAATCGGGCACTTATCCTGATTCTTTCAAAATATCCAAAGTTATCCCACTTTTCAAGACAGGTTCGATTGATGACTGTGGAAACTATAGGCCTATCAGTATCGTTCCCATCGTTTCTAAAATCTTTGAAATAATTTTGTCAAAACAAATTTACAAGTATATGGAGTCTTATAGCATTTTTGATACTTCTCAATATGGCTTTCGAGCTGGTAAAAACACCGAGTTGGCGGTCCTGGATTTAGTTAACACAATTGTTTCTGAATTCGAGAACGGCGGCTTTGCTGGCGTCA
Organism: Zygogramma bicolorata; assembly: GCA_032362365.1. Lineage (NCBI taxonomy): Eukaryota > Metazoa > Arthropoda > Insecta > Coleoptera > Chrysomelidae > Zygogramma > Zygogramma bicolorata. The sequence continues at coordinate 50,768 of JAVJAQ010000699.1, forward strand.
CTTTCTGTGACCTCAGCAAGGCATTTGACTGTGTTTCTCATGACATTCTCTTGACCAAGCTTAAACAATATGGATTCAGTTCTGGAAGTTTATCATTAATTCAGTCTTACTTAAGTAATCGAATGCAGAACGTTTATTACAACAATAAACTCTCAGACACAGGTGCTGTCAATGTTGGCGTACCGCAGGGCTCAGTATTGGGCCCCGTACTCTTTATTATATATATCAATGATCTTCCATCCAGCCTTCCATCCACAGGTTGTGTGTTGTATGCTGACGATACAACCTTGGCCACCAGGAATAAGGATTTGATACATCTTCAGCTTGAAATGCATGAAACACAGTTGAGAGCCTCACAGTGGTTCAATGTAAACCAACTTTGCCTTAATACAAATAAAACAAAAAATCTCATTTTCACTCAACGTCAGATAACTGAGGATCAACAAGCGGTAAAATTTTTAGGTTTGTACTTGGATAGAAAATTGGTGTGGGACGAACACATACAGTTCGCATCAAACAAAATATCAAGGAATATTTTTCTTCTCAGAAATTTGCGACCAGTTGCGAATCATGAAACATGTATGAATGCATATTTCAGCCTAATCCACTCACATTTAATATATGGAATTCTTGCTTGGGGACATTCACCACATTGTGCCAAACTATTTGGACAGCAAAGAAGGTCCATCAGAATAATTAAAGGCCTTAGTTTTCGTGCAGATGTTAGGGTTCACTTCAAATTGCTCAAAATCATGACATTGCCTTCTATATATATAATGAAATGCTTATTATGGATTCATGAACGAACGTCTTTATATGAGGTCCACAGTGATATTCATAATTATAACACACGAGGTGCTACTCTCATAGCTCCCGAATTTGTACGACTATCAAAAAGCCAATATTCAGTAAATTATTACGCACCCCGATTTTATAATAAGCTTCCCCTACATTTGAAGAGTCTGCCAATTAATCAATTCAAAAATAATATCAAGAATATGCTGATACAGGCAAGTTTTCATTCATTTGATGAATTTTTTAACGCGGATCTGGGTCACTACCAATGAGAAAGATGACTATCATTAAATTGGTTACTAATACTATTAAATGGGTCTCCTATCGATATTTAGGTATTGTTTTATTTTAATGTGTGATTTTAAATGTGATATTGTTTGTCATTTCTACCTTAGATTATTATCTAGAATTTACTTGACGTGTGTAAGATCTGTATTGATTGATAACACTAATAAATATCTATCTATCTATCTATCTATCTATCTTAGGCTGATACAAACAACTAGCAAAATAGCCGTTGCAGCGCCATCTGCCCGTAGACTAGGTACTAACCAAGAGCATATCCGCATGGCCCCAATTCCTCGTACAAGGAAAATACGAATAAAACAAATATTCATGGGGATGCTTGAAGACTGGCTTTAAATCAAATATTCAAAAAATGAACAATTTGTTCAGACCAGCGTCAACTCACCTCCACTGTAGGTTGACGGACTAACGCCTATTAAAAAACAACTACTCCCCTGGCTAATACCACGAAGGGCATTGGATTACATCCAACAGGTGTTATTGTAGGATTCTTCACAGAAGGTTTATCGCCAAGAGTATATGTGGAATATCTTCTGTGAAGAATCCCACACTAACACCTGTTGGATGTAATCCAATGCCCTTCGTGGTATTAGCCAGGGGAGTAGTTGCTTTTTAATAGGTGTTAGTCCGTCAACCTACAGTGTAGGTGAGTTGAGGCTGGTCTGAACAAATTGTTCATTTTTTGAATATTTAATACCATTTACTGTGAAAAATACTATACACTCGCATAAACCATACGAAACTCACCGGCCAGTTTCGTATCCCGGTTGATGCTCGTGTATTAATAACCATCATCACATGATCGTTGTTTAATATATTATTCTGTACATCAAGTTAGTTTATTATAATCGTTTGATAATGTCTGTATGTGACGAAATTACAGTAAATTTAGTGATATGAAAACAAAGGAGGTTTTCTCAATTTTCATGATGAAAATATGATTCTACGACTAGTACACCCTTTCCATTCGCTCGCTATCAACCTATAGACCTGCTGTTTATCCCTTGTATATAATACTAATTGCCATAGAAAATATTTTTTGATCGTTTTAACTTGAACAAAATCATGGTTTACACTTATTCTCTCTAATTTCCCGAACATCAGAAATTTTATCTTGCGCAAATAAAAAAACTCAAAAACAACGAATGTGGAAAGTCTCCCAAACAAAGTTTATCAACATGATAGACCTGTATACACGCGTTCGTTGAGTGACTTCCTTTGCACCGAATCAATCCCATTAATTCGAATTCCATCCGACGTATTTTTTTTCTGCGATAATTAACGACGTGTTAAATGCAACATCTCGAAATTAGTTCGCTTGCGTTTTCCTTTTTTTTTATTTTTCGTACGGCGGGTTCCACCGGCCGGCGGCGAGTGCGTCACACTTTGAAAATAATTCACCTCAATTAAGCGCCCTGGAAAAATAAATGAAGACCGCAATGCAGACAAACATGCCGATCTATTCGGGATTGTTTATTGTTGTTTCCGTCGATGATCGTCGGAGGTGTGTCAAAGGGTGCTTGGGCAGGTCAAAAAGATAAAATTCTGTGATTGTCGACGTTTCGACCTTTTATTTGGTCATCCTCAGGACACTAAACTCAATATGAAGAGAACAATAACATTGTGAATTTGTGATTGGAAATATAGAAAATATAAGTAAAAAACATATGAAGTTTAAAATATTGCACATCCACCGATATCTATACTAATATTATAATATTATATTGTTCGTTTGTAGGGGCTAATCTTCGGAAATACTGAATAGATCAATCTATACATATAAAATGATTTGTCCTAAATAACTGACTGACTGATCAACTACAGCCTGAACCGAAGATGGTAGAGACCTGAAACTCGAAGGGTGTGTTCTTTGTATGACGTAGACATCCGGTATGAAAGGGTTTTCCGAAATTCCACCCTCGACTGTGGTACAATCCACTTCAAATTTTACAGAAATATCCTTCAACAGAATTGATGGAAGACGTGTTCCCTATTTTATTTAAATTCATTGCCTAACGGAATTAAACAAGGGTTTACAACATTTTCGACTTATTTTAAACGCTCTCTCGACGCTGCGTTGTGAAGGCAGTTCTATGAGAAGTTGCTGCGATAGTTCAAAAATAGTTTCTTCTGAATGGAACACTTTCAATAATTCAGCAACTTTTCGTATATCTCAAATTTGCCTTTCAAAAATACAAGATGTAACATTTAACAAAATACTAATCATTCAAGTTTCGGAAACCAAATCCGCGTCCGTTTCCAAAACTTTCATAAATATTTGTGAAAGTTAGAAATGCCACAGAGAATCCAATGACATATTCGATGAAAGCCAAGCCTTCCCAAAGTGCACCAACGAGAGCGTACTAATCTATTGCGTCTTCAGTGAGTCAGATGAAGACAGCTTATCAATCTGATAGACCAAGAGCCCGTGTCACTATTTTTGGTAGTGATAAGTTTACGCCCATCGATCACTGAAACTTGTATTATCGATGTCGACGATGCTACAGAGATTCTCGCCATACATGATTTCCGGGGCGAAGTTGGGATAGGGGGCTGACCGATCTGTATAAAAAAAGTGAGCAAAATTTGTCGTAAGTTTACGACTGAGAACATTGGGAAAGCAAAGATTTCATGAAAATAATCCGACGCTCGCTTATTGTCAGTCGCCTACATCGTGGCGTTCACCCGCTACAACCCTCGAAATATGTATAAAAAAAACAACAACAAAGAAAAACCAGTTTACAACTGACAGTGGGGCAGATCTTACCATTAGCATTTTAATGACACAAATTTCGCATGCCAGCCTTATTCAATGGGGCGGAAGGGCGCTGGGCCCACCTGTTTCGGAAGAATTTTCAAGTATTTTTTTATGATAAGCTTACGTTCCAAAATTTAGGGGCAAGTAATCTATTATACATAAATCGGGAATCTATAACCGTCAGTCACGTACCACGTGGCAAAAAGAAACTGGGCCCTTGAAAATGTGCAAAAATATTCAGGTATACTTCAATATTATAAGTTTATGCTCAAAAAATTCACACGACGTTAGTTGTACCACCTTCATCAAGAACTTGTCACCTATAATCATGTAAAGTGTGGCAAAGCCCCGATAAAAATTGAAAACATGCGTCATTTCAGTGGAAATGCGCTTCAAGCATTGTATATATGTATAAAGGGTGTCCTGAAATTACATAGATAAATTTCAACTACAGGAAGAGTTGAGAAAGTTCACACACAAACATGTGTCCAGAAATGGTCCCTTAGGGAGTTATGGCCATTTAAAGGCGTGCCCAAGATGAAGGCCCAATATGTTGAAATTCTACCTAAATGAGCTACAGCCATTTGAATGTGCAACTTTCGGGATGGTTTTAATCTGAAATCTCCGAAACGGTACTCTACAATAAAATTAAATTCCTCGAGTTGATAATCCTTTTTATCACGGATGAAAAGTATTAACATTCCTTTCAAGATTCCATTAAGGGGTGGGTCAAACCCCAACTTTTTTCGCATGTATTTTTTTCGAGGTTTCGATCGCAGATTATTGAATTCTACAGTTTTCTACACAAAAATGTATTTTTGTTCAATTTGGAAATAATGCTTGATTAAATCATCGAAAGTAACGATATCGAATGAAAAAAAAATTGATAACAAATGAATAGCGCTAACAACAAAAACTGAAGCGTACATTTATACTACAAATTTCCCAGATTAAAATTTCATCAATATCCAAAACCGTTGGAAGTTAAAAAAAACAAACTCAAAATTTGAACTTTATCTCCCTCATTAGCAACATTTTATATGAGCAAGTTGGGTCAAATTATTATATTTTGAAGTGAGGAATCTGTAATTTTATATAATATGACACTATATGGTAAAACACGATTTTTCTGTGGAAATTTAATGTGGAGAATCAAGTACAGTGATACAGATAGTTATTATTTTGTGACGGTAAACTCAGATGTCGGCAACAGGATCGTACTGGAGTTCCAATTTCGTTTGGAAAAAAAAACGAATCACGAACTGAAATACCTATATTTATTCTTGAAATGTATAGTCAAAAAAATATAAATAAAAATCACAGCATAGAGGGTACGGACATTCGGAAATTGCAAGTAATCTCTGAATATACAGATCAGGGTGCTTCGCGCGACGTTGCATTTGTTGACTGACAACATTCCACCGATACATGAGATGACTGACACGTGAATTGATCGATCCAGCAGAGTCCACTTCAAGTATGTTTGGAAGTGTCAGTCGTCAAATTACTGTATTGAAAAATTGAGGGGCCGATGTTTCAATAATTGTCATATTATACCTGCACTTCGCAAATGCAAGAAACTTGTCAGTTTAGCTACCAAGTGAGCTTTATCCATGCAATAAACAGCTGAGAAAGGTGTTTTCATATTCACGTACTCAAGTTGTACCTAAATGTTTGATTGTCAGTCACAAACATATGATTTTTTTGATAAAAATGTAGCCAAGCTTTATAGAGCGCTATTCCAGGAACTTGTTTTTACGAACGGCAATATTTGCACCCCTTGTTTGATGACTGTTGATTGCATTTTCCAATTGGACAGTTGAAATTGAACATTATTGTGAAGGAATCAGTCGTGAGCTTATTATAAAAAATAACTTAGAAATTCTTCCGAAACAGGTGGGCCCAGCGCCCTTCCGCCCCATTGAATAAGGCTGGCCTGCGAAATTTGTGTCATTAAAATGCTAATGGTAAGATCTGCCCCATTGTCAGTTGTAAACTGGTTTCTCTTTGTTGTTGTTTTTTTCATACATATTTCGAGGGTTGTAGCGGGTGAACGCCACGATTTAGGCGACTGACAATAAGCGAGCGTCGGATTATTTTCCTGAAATCTTTACTTTCCCAATGTTCTCAGTCGTAAACTTACGACAAATTTTGCTCACTTTTTTTATACAGATCGGTCAGCCCCCTACCCTAACTTCGCCCCGGAAATCATGTATGGCGAGAATCTCTGTAGCATCGTCGACATCGATAATACAAGTTTCAGTGGTCGATGGGCGTAAACTTATCACTACCAAAAATAGTGACACGGGCTCTTGGTCTATGAGCAAGTCACTTGAATTTTCTCAGTGTACTTTCCTCTTGTTGGAATATATTGTAGGATTTCTCAGTGTCGATGGTGCCAAAGATCATATATTTTTGGGACAATTGTGTTGGGTTACCGATTTGCTTCTGTATAGTAGTTTGATTATTAAGTGCTAATGCATCCAGACAATTCAAATAATTTTGTTAGCTCCAAGATGTATGGTGCACCAACTGATATACTCCAGTCTATGACGGTGAAAAAAGTGTGAACTGTGTTTATCCCATACAGCCCCGATTCGTATGAAAATTTGGATATAGGTTTTACCTACCCTCTATTTCAAAATCTACCCTGTGCCGAGGGTTGCTTCCTCCCTGGGGGTGGATGTCACCCCTTTTTGGGGGTGAAATTTTTTCATTGGAAATAAGTGCGGAAATGAATAGATTGACTAATTCCAAGCACTTTTTGTTCAATGAAGTTTTTTCTGAAAAGCAATACTTTTCGACTTATTCGCGAGTAAAATTGTTGGTTTTCAGGCAGAAAAAAACACGTTTTCAGATCCTTTTTCGCGAACAACTGGAAAATAATGCATCTAATCGAAAAACCTGCGATGAGCAAAATTATAGCTTTTGAAAAAACGAAGGCGATTGTTCATTTGTGATGTATGCAAACCCACTACAAACTGAATAATTGCTTGTTGAAAGTTGATTGGTATTTCTAAACGCCAAAATGGAAAGTTTCTACGTACAATAAACATCAATGCATTTTTCGGGAGAAACTAATAAGAACTTTTTCAAATTCCTTCAAAAATCCTTCATTTTTTTCTTCTTCTTCGAAATAACTCGAAAAGTATTGATCACGTGCAGAATTTTTAGAGTACAAAATTGAAGGTTGATCTTCAAAATTTCGGTGTTTCATTTTTTTCTGCAGGATGAAAATAGAGTAAGATATGGCAAGTAAAATATTGTGAGGGTTCGCGCAAAGTACCTTTTTTGAGCCATTTCAGCATTTTTTCAAAAGTATAATCTGGAACAAAAACTTGAATCAGCTTATAGCTCTTGAAAAAAGCTACAAAATACTTCTTTGATGGATTTGATTGCTTGAATGCTGAGCGAGTTATGGGAAAAAAAAACAAAAACAATTTTTGTAGAAATTAGAGTATATTGAAGAATACACATAGTAACTATATTTCAGGCCTAGTGGAACTAGGACTTCAGAAAAAGTTTTGGGACAATTAGTTTGTCCCAAAAAATGCATTGGTTTTTGGTTATTGTACGTAGAAACTATCCATTTTGGCGTTTGCAAATACCAATCAACTTTCAACAAGCACTTATTCAGTTTGTAGTGGGCTTGCATACATCACAAATAAACAATCGCATTTGTTTTTTCAAAAGCTATGATTTTGCTCTCCACAGGTTTTTCTATTAGATGCATTATTTTCCAGGTTTTTTTTGCCTGAAAACCGACAATTTCACTCGCGAATAAGTCGAAAAGTATTGCTTTTCAGAAAAAACTTCATTGAACAAAAAGTGCTTAGAATTAGTCCATCTATTCATTTCTGCACTTATTTCCAATAAGTGCAATTCCAATAAGTCGACAGATAATGAGTGAATTTGGGCATCGACGGTCTTATCAATCATTAATAAACATAATCCTTGAAGAGGAGGCCTCCCAATAGCATCTTTTATACAAATGTAATTTTCCGTGTCGAAATTGGAAGGCATTTGGAAGTTCCGATGAGTTCAGAATCTTCTTTATAATTTGGTCTTATTCCATTTCACATAATCAAAGTATTTCCTTTCCACGATTTTATTGTTACAGTTGCTCTTGTCTACTTACTATAATACTATAATTTAAAAAATCCCAGAACCAAAATTGGTGTCATTTAATAATAAGTTATCTTTAAAGTGCATGAATGTCTTGAACCCATGGTATGGAAATACTTGGATTGGAGCTAGCCCCAAATTGGCTATTACGTAACAGCCTTAAAAAATCAATCGAAAATACATGAACATTCAGTAGCATAACCTATAAGCCATAAGCTGTCATCAAGCGCGCTGTAGATATGCCATTACCTAATTCATGAAGTACGCCTCTCGTGGCAATCTCTAGAATTTCTTTCGGTTGAATTTGCTAAAAACCAAGAATGCACGATATGGAAAAATTGTGAATTGTGCTTGCTATTTCCCAGGTATTAATCATTATTTGGATTGATTTTGAAGGAAGATGATGAAAACAAAAGGTGGTTGGACTTCACAAAAAACCATTGTTAATCAACATTAACATTATCAAAAAGGAATCTCCTATTTGAGCTTCGTACTCGAATTTCCTAATTTTTTGGTGGAATTCTCTAAAAGGTGCCAATATTTTAATAAAAAATTGACAACGTTGACAAAATTCTGGGAAAAATGCAGCAATTCGGTATACGAGAGAGGTTTACGATTAAAATTGATGACAAATGACAGCCAAACGACAAATGATAGTTGGCGCTGGCATCTCCTCACGAAGGACAGCTCAAGTGACTCTCAAGTCTCTCTCATAATCGGATCTCATAATTCATATCGATACTTTTGTTCAAATCTGATGCTATTCACCCCATTTTACTGTATGAGAAGTGACATTAATTCTCAGAAGAATAAAAAACAATGGAAAAACCCCACTGGAAGAGGAGAATAGCGTTATCTGTGTGTCCCTTTTACGATCTCAGTTACGTGTCCATTAACTCAGTTCCGACACGCCTATTTGGCCAGTTCGTCACAATAGCGACGTCATTTTCCATTTATTATCACAGCCGAGGTCGTAAAATGTGTTTGCGGAACCGTAAAGAGATACGGAAGTATGACGACATCTAGGAGATTAATCTCGAAGTGTACGAGAGAGTTGCTGAAATCTCTCGTTAGGAAGAGAAACGCTAGATGCAATAAATGGAGAACACTCAAGTGGTGGCAAATTCGTCGTTAAGTTAGATCTATAATAGGAAAGATAAATACCGGCGGGTAATAAACTAATAATTGAGTGCCGTTATCGATAGTCCATAGATCTAGATGAGTCAGATATATGGATGACACATGAGATTATTGAATAAACTATGGGATTGGAACCTCTGGTGTGAAAGTTTAAGATTCTTGATTCAAACCCTCCCAATAACCATTTTGTCTGCCACACAAGGCGAGGCCGCTTTTCAATGGGGAATGCTGAAAATTGTTGTAAAATAGATCTTGAAGAAATATTAATAGAAAGAAAGCATTGTTATCCCTCGAGTCATCGAATTAATGCATACCTGTTCTTAGGAAAAATAGTTGTTTATGTGCTATTATACGTAACTTCTCATTAGGAAAGAGTTTTCAATATCGGTAATTGAAGTTGTAAAATGTATTTGCACACCTGTGAAGAGTTACGAAAATATGACTATATCAAGGAGACCAATCTCGGGGCATACGAGGAGTTACTGAAGTATCTCGACAGGAAGAGAAATGCTAGATTCAAAAAATGTAGAACACTCAACTGTTGGCATATTCGTCGTGGAATTAAATCTGCAATAAAGGCCTAGATTTGTTATTTATAAAGATGGAACTTCATCGTTGGTTTATCTGATGAAGCTTGTTCCAATCGCATTCTTCAATCAACCTTCTTTCGATTTGTTACACCTTCAAAATTGTTATGGTCATTAAAATAAAAAAAATTATCATGGGGAGTATGGGTGCCCATACCCCAGTATGCCATGGGAATACAGTAGAGAATGTCAATCCTTTGTTCTCGAGGGTCAAATTTCTGTGACCTTCATTCTGTGCTCAGGGTGTGTAATGTCATTTTGTGGCAGTAAATTTGAATGAACGGGATAGCATGTACCAAATCAGTATGTTATTTCACATTATAAAATTAATATTTTATCTAGGATAACGTTTGAAATGAATTTGAATAATCTAAAATTCTCAAGCACCTACAATAGCTATTCCACTTTTCTGTTGCTTTCTTTCTCCAGTCCAGGAAAAAGCTCTCATGAGGATGTTTTATTCGCAGCACCTTCAAATATGTACAATAGATATATTCAGACATTAACAATGTAATGAAGGCTATAAATGACTTAAAACGGTAATTTTTATGTTCTTAGATTCATTAGTGTGGCTTTCTTTCAAATTTCCTTTTGCAAATTTCAATGTGTAGAAAATTCTAGAACATTTCTTTCTCAAAGCGAAATTTACACGAGGGATAGTTGATATAAAGAGCCTCGAGAGATTTTTCAAGTAAATCCTCTCGGTTACATGCCTTCAACCATGCCTCACACCTGCAAATTAGCTTCTATTTCAAGTTCTGCAATTTGTGAAAAATATATGAAAACTTTAAAGAGCTACTATTCTACAGAACACTAATGGCTGTTACCTTTTGACATCTTTCGGAAACCTCAAGAGAGATAATAATTTGTCTCTAGACTTCAACAAACATCTGCGATAAGCGCACACTTTTCCACATTGGTAGTTAGCCATACCATTGTATTTAGATTACATAGTAGGCCCACCTTATGGACTTATCATTGGAGGACGAGGGAGGCGAAATGTAGTTGGCAGCACCGTCGAATGGATGCAGACGTTTATTAAGGTTGAAAATCGCTTGTTTTCGTTACACCCGACAGACTGGATTGTAACAGGACCGGCATCGGCTATTTCGTAGCTTTACCGAACCTTTCACTTGGATTATATTCATATATCTGTTGTGTTTAATATCATTATTGTTCACAATTTACGAATAGTTGATATTTATATGAAGTTTATTCACTTGGTTTTATTTATCAGAGAGCTACAGTATTGATTGACACCAATTTTCGGGTGTAGCTAAATTGCAGGTCAGCAAATGATCCCCGAGTTATTTTTAAATTAAACAGAGGTGAAACTCGACCAAAAACCTGCTTCAGTGGAGAAAAAAAATCAACCCTTCACCCCCTTCTTTCGAAAATGAGAAAAAAAACTTTTGATGGCGAATCAACCTTATTGTAGGCGTTGTATTATACAGAGGTGAAACTCCACAAAATCTATTTTTGTTTCAAATATCCGAGAGAACGGGGGTGATTGGTTTGATTTTTGTAACAAAAAATTAATACATAAGGTCTAGTTTCTGTAAGAATTTTTGCCGACTGCAAGTTTGTTGTTTGAATTCCGAGAGAACTTGAATTTCTATTAAATTTTTTTATTATAAATGTATGTCTTTAAACCCTCCTCTATATGCACGCTTCGGTCACCTATGCTTTCGCTCCGAGCACTCTATCTCTTCGATTTATTATAAACGACAGCTTGGGGCCAAGTTAGCGCTCAGAGCTCACAATGAATGACCTCAGGTAGAATTTTTCGATACACCTCAGGTCACGTGATCAAAAATCCTGATCCGAGATGTGATTGAAAAACTGAACTACAACATTTGTGTTCGGTATGTACTGATCTGTCAGAACTTCTGTTCGCTTACACCATAACGTGTTTGACAACTGTTGTTTATGACACTTTAAGGTAAAACACGATTAAATTCAATTTGAATAAACACAGTGTTCATAGTACATTCGCTTGAAAAAGATACAGAGTGTATCGAAACATGTCGCGAAGACATTACATTATGTGGAAATTCAATCGTGTTTCACCTTATAGTCTCACAACTATGGTTTCCTTCAAGTAACCGCCACCTCAATAAAAAATAAAACTGTTTTTATGCATTACTTACATTCCAATATTCAACTACATATAATATGGATCTATTTACTCTAAATTATATTACTTAAATGGCCGACTTGGTGAAAATACATAAAAATTTCATTGAAAATCAATTGTGTGATTTCCACTAGACAGTTTGCCAAACCGCTACACGTGTTTCACTATAGAATAGCTCCTGTAGGCCTGAAAAAGCTATTGTGTAGTAAAGCACGTGTAGCGGTTTGGCAAACTGTCTAGTGGAAATCACACAATAAAGTGTTTTTTTGATAACGTCAATTATATTATAAGTTTTGTCTAAATCACTGAATTATTCAGGTCAGATTTTTTTCATACGTATTTGTAAAAATATTCATGAATTCACACTCCACTTCAATGTTACGAATATGATTACACTATTTCAAGCGAAGAGTACTCATAGTTTATTAGTCAACTTTTTTGAATTAATTTGCTTACAAATTTTTCAATACGGGCCTGTCTCGACTCCACGTGCCGGTCAAAAAGATCGCTGTAGCGATGATATTTCTATCCAACGGTAAATACATTAGCGTTAGCCTACTAGGTAGTCTATATACAATGGCCATACTAATTCAATATACAATATTTCAACACACATTGACGCTCATCAATCAAGTTGATTGATAACACCTCGACATGTCAAACTACTGAAGTTGGTGTTCTATGGCGAGTGTCTCTACTGTATGGTTATGGTATACTTTGTTCAACCATCCTTTGCCGTTACGTCATAATCGGTGACGTATTCTGCTGTTTTACGTTTGTCTTATATTAGTTGAAAATTATTTTACACTCAACCTCAAAATTATTATTAATATGTACCTATCTGCAGAATACATCGCATACACTGGGGTTCCTATGACATATTGATGTATGATATAAATCGATGATCCTCGAGCATAAACATGTCCGGCATGAACTCTGATTTTGTAGTCTTTATCTGTTTCCATTTCACTGGTAGCTAGTTTTTGATTAGTTCTAGTAGATATTTCTGGAGCATCAGCAACACGCTATAGAATTAAATAAAATCAAATCAATAAAGACTTACATTTTGCATAACATAGGTAGATACATACGTTGTAGACTGCATTTAACGGTAAAAGCGGCACTCCAGCATCTCTTTCTCTTTAGTAGTCAATTAACTTCAAATTTAAGCTTTCTCCTTCTCATTATACCGGAAAGGCATTTTGACAATGAAAAATCAACTGAAAAAGGCGAAAATGACCAGAAATACTAAACAAATCAAACTATTTCAACTGAACTGTCAAAAATGACAAATAAAATTCACATCGACATTAGACATACGTTAATGACGTCATAATTCCGTCTCATCCATTTCATGAATGAGAGATAAAGTTGGACAACGTATGACGTAACGGCAAAGGATGGTTGAACAAAGTATATATATATATACTGGGCCCATACCTAGACGGGTGGGGGGGTTAAACCGATTCACACAAGGGAGTCATTCCTGTACGTTATACTAATTTGAATGAGAAGTGATTCGAACTAATTAAATCACAACTCTACTCAATCTTGATATGCCCATACACATAATACTCTCTGTCCCAGATGAGTAAAGAGAAAATGACAGAACTAGGCCAATGGCCAACTCTCTTACACAGACTAAGCTGCAACAAAGAAGATGAAAATAGGACCAGAGCAGTCGTGACGTATAACAGTAATACTGAAAAGGTATATGTTTTAGAGAGGTAAATTATACAAGATTATTTTGTTCGCGCCTGTATCTATTTCAGTTTGATTGAGATATTTTACTTGCTTTCTGCCAATTATATGTATAGAGTAAAAGGTATCCTAATTCTATCATTTTGATTGTGGTTCTGCCCAGTGGAACAATAACTGTAATAAAAAGTCATCGATTCATCCGGTCTTCTGATTAGGTACCTTACCAGTTTTGAATACAACTTCTTGAACCCCCTCTGACAAAATTTCTCCAACCGGCGCCCAACGTGGGCCCTTAATTTATGAATGCTTATAATGAAAATACAGTGAAATTGTAAAATTGTTGAATTTTCTCTATATGCGACTACAATATGAATGAATATGAAAAATTTACTAATTGAAGAGTTACATATTTCATTTTTCAATGAGTGTGAAGTGTATTGAAACGAATATGATAAAAAATAGTCGGTATTTCGGTCGCCATTCTGCTTCCTTTCTCCAGGCTTTGAGTTTGATTCATTAGGATTTGCTTCGGATTTTTTGTCAAAATTTGAAAATGACCAAATGATCATATTTATACTAGGGGTTAAATTTGACAAAATCTAATCATGTTTTCAGAAAAACATCCATTGTTGTTCATTCTCCATTCATTACCATAGCTCATTTACCAAGAATATAAAGTAGATGTTTATGCCCTGAGAGCGACGATTTTGCAAAGCCGTGGGCCTTTGGCAGGAGGGTGTCTAAGTCGTCCGAGGGCATACATATCTATTTATGCAAATTTTTTATGCCACACTAGTTCGTTATTGCACCAGCAACATAAATATTTGGAATAATCGAAAATTTCTTCCGATTTCAACTAGATATTATAGTTGCTAGGAAAACAATTTGAAAATTGAAACGTCTGCACGCAGAAGAATTTGGTGTTTGAGGCCCGTGCGGGATCGTAAGTGAACTTTATGCCCGCGCGGGTCGTATCTGAGCACTAATAATAACAAGACAATAATGAATTAAAATGATAAGATGTGTGTATGCGGAATCATATGGAAAAACTGAAGTAGATTAATCACGGAGTGTACACGAGCAATATCCAGTGATATAACCTGTGATATAATTCCACATTAGTGTAAGTATAGCCTAATATGGCACTATCAATGATGTTATCAAACGCCGGAGATTGATGCTAGTTCTAAAATAAAGTCTTTTTAAAAAATACTTTTCGTATATCGAATACGTAACTTGCAACAAAGAAGATGAAAATAGGACCAGCAGTCGTGACGTATAACAATAATACTGAAAAGGTATATGTTTTAGAGAAGTAAATTATACAAGATTATTTTGTTCGCGCCTGTATCTATTTCAGTTTGATTGAGATATTTTACTTGCTTTCTGCCAATTATATGTATAGAGTAAAAGGTATCCTAATTCTATCATTTTGATTGTGGTTCTGCCCAGAGAGGGCGTATTTATCCCCTCTGCTGAATTTCATATTCCGTTTTTCTGACTGGCTCCCGGACTACACGATCACACTCCAGGATACGTGGTCGTCACGATGGCGACGTCGTTTTCTATTCACAATAAACCATGGCTCCCGACCGGTCCGTCACCGGAGATCGTTTCGCCTGTAATGCGACGAAACCACCCTTAGGCTGTAAAGTGGGGGTTTACTAACTGAAATCGGATGAGTGCCGCGGATTAGACAATCGAATTTCTATCCTGAGCAATCGAATTCCGTTCAGCGTACCCGAAGTTAATCCTTGTTCATAAGTTTCGTCCTTAAACAATTTGACGCCGTTATATATTATAGATTCTTTAACTATATTATTGAATGGTCTTGGTAATCTGATTGGATTGCTTCGTCGAGTGTTTTTTTTATATATGCAGATTTGCACGAAAGGGAAGCCCTGTAATGTTCAAAGACACCGCTTGAATTAAGGGACGGGAGGTACGAATTAACACATTTTGAATCTTTGAATTTTGTAAGCCTCAGGAAGGACCTCTTTCTGCAAGGAGTTCCAAAGCTCAGCTGTTCTGTTGAAAAAAGATGCCTGAGCAAGAGAGGTTCGACAGGTCTCCAAGTTCACAACAAAGGGTTGGGAATTCTGTACTAGTCGAGTCATCCGTCTTGATATCGCCAAGGGTGAAACGATTGATAACAATTCAGAAGAGCATCGACCGTGAAATCTACTATGCTCCAACGAAGTGAGCATACCAAGCTCCAACGAAGTGAGCGTGTCTGTGAGCGAAGAATCACCAACAAGACGGATTGCCTTTCTCTGAATAGAATCGAGAAGCCTTAATGAATGTTTTGATGTCGAACTCCACACATGAGAACCTTATTCCAAGACAGATAGTATCTGAGCCTTGTAGATCATTAGAAGCTGACGAGAAGTGAAGTATTTCTTCGCACTAAATAGAAATCCAAGTTTCTGGGAAGCACCTTTAGCGATCGATATCACATGGTTTTCTCATGAGAGATTATCACTTATCATCTGACATCTGAATACTAGATGATGATAGATCAGCTTTCCTCGAGAAGAGACATGCCTGGGTTTCCCTAGTTTTAAATTCCACCAAGTTCATGCTACCCCCATTCTATTATTTTTACCAAGTCATCGTTAATTTTATTGACGTGAATGTTTCTTTGAATTTTTGGTTCTCGAGCTGGTATGGGGGCACTGGAAGAGAAACTAGTATGGAGAGTAATGTCGTTATCATTTGTTTCAAAAAATATTTTATTTTTATGTATTAAAGTGACTGATTTTAGAATGTCCAGTGATATTGCTGTAAGTATACCAAGGTCTTTGAATAACGTTCTACAAGAGCTCATGGGATTGGCCTGCCTCAGCCCATCCAGCTTTTTGAAAAATAGTTGATGAGGTGTTCTCGCAAAAATGAATACTATTGGCTGAACACGATCTTGGGAGATCATTCTCCTCAGCCTCATCCTAAAACACGAGCAGATCATTTTCCAAAAACGCCAGATAATTTGTATCATTTGTGGGAAATAATTTGCCTCTTGTTGCGAAAATTTCGTTTCATTCATATATTTTTACATTCTTATTCTTTTTTTCCGGTTGCGATTCTGAGGAAAATGCTTTCACGATGTTCCTATGATGACTTATTTTTTCATTGTCCAATATTTCTTGCAGAAAGTGGACGAAAAAGTAATTATAAATGGTAATGTTCCTTGCTTTTCGTTCTTTCAGTAATTACTCCATTTAATTTTACCAACCTACGGAATTACCTTCCATTAAACTTGCGCAACGACTGAGGTCAGAGTTCAACTTCAAATAAACTGAGTGTGGGAACGGATTCATTGCCGATTAAAATAAATTTCAGGGTTTCACGCCTGGATTCGCGAATTTACAATCGTTTTTTTTTTTTCAAATGCGGCAAACAGTTCGTTCAAACTGGAAGTGATTTGGAGCTGACACTGTTGCAACGATTATGACCATTGTTTGCTGGATATTTATTTCGTTCGCTAGGTGAACTGATAAAGTTAATTGGATTTAAAAAAATTGCCGTTTCGGGAATAAGTCAGTGTGGGAGATGTTTTAGTGTTTGACGTTTCGACTCTCATTCCGGAGTAATTATCAAGAACTGATAGTTAGATCTCTATCAATACAGCATTCCAACTAATAAAACCTCTTACGATTTGACAAGCCTAACTGGAATAATATGGAACCAGAAAGAAAAGAATAAAAATTTTTTTTCTCGTACGAACAAAACAGTTGATTGCCATATTTTTTTTATTTGCCAGTTTTACGTGTTCAAATTGAAACTATAAATTCAAAAACATCATAGTAATGAAAAACGAGGCACTAATTGAGTCCAGTATGAAAGTTCAAAGTTTTTGCGACAGTACTAGGTTTAGAACGATGTCACTACTCATGGAAAAGGTAAAAAATTGTGTGATTCTAGTTATTCATGTTCAAACGTACAAAAAAACAATATGCTTTTCTTCAGATTCTACTGATATCTATCAATAAATCAAAAATTAATCATCATGTTCCCACTTCACCAAAAAACTTGCCATCAGGATGTAACGCATTGAAAGTTATTTTCTAAGTAAAGTCCACCAACAACAAAAAATGGTGTACGATTCGTTAATAGGATCGCACTAAACTTGTGATATATGGCATCGCCTTCTCGGGTTTCTGCAGTCAGTATATTTTTCAACTATTTGTTAGTGAGAATTTATCTACCCCCACTAGTATTATCATTCTGGAATCCGTTTTTCTCATTCATAAAAAATATTCAAGGAACGCTCAGGAGTCAACACATTCTCAAACTCTATTTCAAACTCAGCTCTGGTGAAAGATGAGTAATCTATAAAAGTAAAAAATGTATGAGCATTCACTTTCCGGAAACAGAACTGCAGTAAACAGAAAATTCAGGAAACAGGTTGAAGAGACCCTTATGATGAAAGCCTATTATAATCTGGATGAGTTTTACAGTAAAGCTTATCTGTAATATGCTTATGGCTTTAGTTCTTTCATTGTCTGTATTACATATTTCTTGTCGGAAATACTTTGTATGTGAAATTTTGAAGGTATGTTTCTTTTGTTTTGACTAATTGTCATTCTCAAACTTTCAACTGATCACCATGACAAATTTGTATTCATAAATAATTTCAGTATCAAGTACTACAATACTTTTATATTGTATAAAAACATGTGCAAATGCTTTGTCAATGAGGAATGTTGATTTCTCGGAACGAAATACCTATTTCATGCCATTCAAACCATAAATTTGCATTCCAACTGCGTAGACATTACAAAACTGAAATAACACTTCCAAAAACCAAAGTGCGTGCGAGCACAGTATTTCAAAAGCATGGAACATCAACAGTTCATAATACTTTCTTGATCCAGTTTACATTTGACGGCGCTCACAAAGGGTTTGATGATACACTAATATTCAATTATTCTCGGTAGTTTACAAAATTTTATTTATTTTCTTAGATTTTATTGATATTTCCAGTTTCGAACGGATAAACAGTTGTATTACCATCTACCAAGTAGATTACGGTCTTGGAGAGATAATGTTCGTGGGTTCTAGTTCTTTATTCATTCAAATCGTAGCATTCCATGGATCATGCTGTCCAGTCCAGTCGCTACAAAGAGGTCGTACTTGACAGGATTTGAAGCAAAACAGTTTTGTAGTGTTTCAACCAGCCACAATCTGAAAAAATATAGAATCTATACATTTGTAGAAAAGCAGGCTGGATGGAATATTACATATTCACTTCAGATTTTATTATTTCGGTGAAATATGAGTGACCACTTTCAGTTATGTATTTGTAGTGGATGCTTTCACTGTAATGTCGAATTCTACAAAATGAATATTCTCAATAAAAGGTGAACGAATGTTCAATATAATAAAAATTGATTACAAATCAGAAGAATAAATTAGTAGAAATCGAAGCATTAATGAGAATAGAAACCTGTCAAATAATAAGTCAGAAAATTGAATTTGAAAAAGGCACTAGAATACAAACAAGAAAATTTAAAGGGACCCTGATTAGAAAATGTTATTTATGAAATTGAAATAATCATAAAAATGTACATGATGAGCAAAAATCAAAAGAATATGAAATTGAAATATGAAAATTGAAAAATGGTAAAATCAAACGAATTAAAGAGAGAATATGGAACAATGTTGAAACAAAATTTCGAGTTGGGTGTACTCAAGACGTTTCGTTTACTGATAAAAAAACCTGTCAATCAATTGGGTCCAGAAACGTAAGTGACAAAAAGGCCATTGAAATCTAAAGACGAAAATTTCAATTGACCTTATGAAATCGTACTTAGTTTACCATGGATTATAATAATATCTTCTGTGACGTGAACTTTTCAGTCTCTACAAAGAGGCATATAGATCAGAGAGGATGGAAAACAAAACAGAATTTTCATTTTTGTAGTTTTCTGGATTTTTGTATGATGAGAGTTGGATGAGAGTTGTATACGCTATTTCATCTACGCCCGATAAATTGTGAAGAACTACAAATATTATATTTATATTTGTATTGCACACAATAATATTAATTAAACGCATTTCTTCGAAAAATTCTACAGGATTGTAATTAATAGTATTACTTCTATAAATGAAACGATGAGAAATGAAGAGATCAAATATTGAAAGAAAAAAAAAATTACTCGAGGTCGGAATCGAGCCCACGTCTCTTCCATACTACCTAGTTGAACTAGCTATTTTTATTCTCAGCGCCTTAGACCGCTCGCCTACGGAAAGCTCAAAAAGTTTGATTGACAAAATAAAGAAATGAATCATGCATTTGTCGGGGGTTATATCCCGAGTGCACCAAGTTTATTCGGTTAAAATGTGTGCTGCACTTCCATGATTCTCGAAATTTTGCTTAGCAAATGACTTGAGTGTATGATAATTTGATAAAATCCCGAGACCGCAGGTCGAGGGATTTTATTTCAAATTATTATACACGAAAGCATTTGCTTAAAAGCAAAATTTTGAAAATCATGGAAATGCACGCATTTTGGTCGAATGAACTTGGTGAAGGAGGGCTATATGTTTAGATTATTTCCAGAAAACATGTAAACTCAGGAAACATCAAAATCGAACACAGGAACAATATAGTACCAGAGATAGTACCTGAAAAGTGATCCAAACGCCCGGTTTATTTCGAACATTTTAATCGGCTAAAAGGTCTAGTGCATTTAATCGCTAAACTCTGTAAAAGCAGTCTAGCCTTCAACTGTTTCATCGTTTAATCGCATTGAGGGAAATAATCAAATGAAAAATTCAACTGTATTTCTGCCGGTGAAGGTGTCGAAGGTGATTCTGCCATATCGCTGGTATCAGACATTTTGTTATGATTACCGAAATTTGGCTATATTCCTCAAAAATTCAATACCTTTACCGATTTTGACTTGACAAACGTCAAATGCAGAGCATGCACATCATGCTTGATTGAAAAATAATGGGTTTCTATTGGTTGAAAATCTGTATCGTAATGAAAAATCTGTATCGTAATGGATTTCATTATAAAACGGGTTGTGGGCATATAAGTGTATTATTAAATTACGGGTGTAGATAAATTTCCCTACACACTTCTTAGACCGGGCGGCAGTAACAGATTTTTTGGACCAATTTTTTAGTCTGCCTTTGGAAAGGGAAGTAATTGAAAATAAAACGAATCGTAATTTGCAAAAAAATTTACGCGCTGCGTGGTACTTCGTGTGAATTTGTGTTCGTTGAGTTCAACAAGAATTTGGATGGAAGACTGCTTTAAATTTTTCACCCATAGAAACATCGATCAAAGTACAAAAATCATAAAGATAGAGGTACTGTTTTAAATGATACAGGGTGATGTTTAAATTGCCCGAATGTATTGCGAAAAAATTCAATGAAAACCAAATTTTTTCAGGACGCCTTTCACAACTGAAACAAGTCTCATCGTGAGAATAACGAAAATTTATGAGGCATACTCCCAGTATTCAGTGATTTCCATCAAGTACAAATTCTGGATTTCCCATGAAGTACCACGCAGTGTGTATTTTTTGCAGATTATGATTCGTTTCAGATTGAAGTATTTCCTATTCCAGAGGCAGACTGTAAAAAATTGGTCCAAAAAATCTGTCACTGCTACCCTGTCTATCTCTCTACTTATTCTATTCGTGTAGAAATATACTATGAATGCTAGAGATATTTGATTAAAGTCATACGAAATGCTTGGGACAAACTGAATGGAAGTGGATGATACTTGATGAAAACCCACAAGAAACCAATAATATACAGATGCCTGTGAGATTTTTTTTTAAACGTTTAATCAACCCATAAACAAAGTATATTTGTTACATAGGGTACCTCTATCGCTAGGTCTTATGATGTAGGTATATTATAAATAAAATAATAGATATATTTCTAAATATCACAGTGAGAAGCCTTTCTTGAAGGGCTTGTCAGTTCAAATAAAAATTTCGCAGTAGTTAAACATCTATAAATTACAGACTAGAATAATATAAAATATAAGTGTAAAAATCATAGTCGTCAATCACAGTTAAATATGTACGACAGTTTAAATTTTGGTTTTTCATGAAAGATGTAGAGGAACATGTTTTCTCATTTTCACCTTGAATTTTGCCAAGTTCAAATTCTTGATGTCACTAGGTAGTTTAGTGTACTCTGATACTGTACTCTGTACTTTGAAAAAAATTGAAGTTAGACCCTGGCGTGAATGCATTTGCGGTAGATATATGTTTTTGCAGTATCTAGTTTCATAGGAGTGAAATTCTCGTCTCAGAAGAAACTGTATTTGTGAGTGCCTTGTCCGATTCAAAACTTGATGAATGAATCCATTCACTTTCACAACATGAATACTCTCTAAAGATCTAATGTTGAATTCATTGTACAGATCAGGTGAATTGTATCTGAACGGTAAGCTATACAGATTTTTTATGGCTTTGTTTTGAAGCGTTTTGAGAGGTTTTATGTGACTCTCATATGCTGAGCCCCATATAATATTCAAGTATTCAAGATGTGAGTGAATCAGTGAAAAATATACGGATCTTAATCGATATTTTGGTATCAAATGTCTTAATCTTCGAAGGATACCCACAGGACCTACAATTTTTTTCCTAACATGTTCAATATGTTCACACCAGTTTAGGTTTTCGTCTATGATAATACCAAGAAACTTAGTTTCACTACTATACTGCAAGCAACTGTTTTCAAATGATATTTCATTTTGGATATCGGCATTTATCCTACATTTATTAATCCACATGAAGGATGATTTTTAATATTTCACATATTAGCGTTTCCTAAACCGCGACACGTGTTTCCCTATGCAATACCTTCCTACGATATTTATTGAAGGGCTTGCATGAAAACGTAAATCAACGAAAAGAAAAACCTGGACAGATTTTGATCAAAATTGATGAAAATTCAATTGACGTTGAAAACACTCGAGTTTCGTGGTTGGGTGACAGCGAAAAAGCAAAAGAATCATGGTCGAGTTACCTGCGCATGGACAATTCGAATATAGTAGATAACTTCTTCGGCCAATTGAAATCAACGTTGAAATGTACTTATTGCGGGTACTGTTCCGTAACCTTCGACCCGTTTTGGGACCTCATCACACAACCATACAGATTTCCCCTGATATTTCCAAGAAGAGACTTATGGAGATACAGCCACTTTCCATAAGGAAAGCGGAAGTGCACGAAGTCATTGTCGATATACAAGTTCCCCCGGGTCTTGGTGATCCATCTCAAACGTTTCTCTCCAACGGAATGGTTCAATAAAAATTGAATATCATCATCGATTTCCCGTTGAAAAGTCTGGACATGAGCAACTACGCGGCAGCCAATGTCGTCCCTTGCCACTACAACCTCTACGCGATCACCAACCATAGCGGCACTACGTACAGCGGCCACTACACGGCTTACTGCCGACATCCTTACTTGGGAACGTGGCACGAATACAATGATTCCCATGTGTCACCGATTACCTCAAAATCTCTCGTAAGTGGCGAGGCGTACGTTCTGTTTTATGAACAGGAAGGCACTAATGAACTGGATGAAACAAAATTTTCCATTTGAGAATGTTTTATTTTTTTACGTTATTTCGTTTTTTTATTCATTCCTTTTTAATTTGTTATATATTCAATTTTTTATATTCTACACAGTTATTTATATTGTACACCTATAGACTATGATACCTTCCTCAAACATTTAATGTTTCTTTTGTATGATTCAGTGCCTGTCGCGCCACATTGGCAGTGGAGTAGCTGTTTCAGATAGACTTCGAATGATATACCCGTACCTATTAACGTAGGTGTTTTTATTTTTTTTATGTCAGTTCTCCCCACAAAAACAATCGTGTTTCTTGAGAGATGAACAACCCCGGCATTCTTGCAAGTGACGTAATTCGACGCCCGTCTTCTGTTCAGATGAGAAGAGCGAAGTCGCATTAGCGTGTTTGCGAATGTCTTCCAGCGACTGATTGCCGAACCGTCGATTGGGCCGATTCATACTGCGGAATGAATGAATTTATTGGTTTGGCGCAGACATGTCCGATCAATCAATCAACGGAATACGAGGGGCCTCGCGCTCGCGTTCAACCGATTCAACTGAGTTAACGTTTGTTTTATTAGTTGATAGGCCGATCGAATGAGGATTCGATTTTTTTCGATGGAATTGGCGCACGCCGGCGCCGGAGGGCGTGCCGGCGCCCCCCCGGCGGCCGGTGCGGGGAGGGGGGGGGGGGGGGGGGCCCCCCGGGCGGGGACCGGAGGCGGGCAACACCCAAAGGGGGGGAAAGGGAGGGGAAGGCCCCCCCCCGGGGACGGCCACGGCGGAGAGGTCCGAGGCCCCCCGCCGCCAACCCCGCCGCCCCCCACCGGTATTTGACCCCCCGGGCCCCCCCCCAATCCGTGAGGAATGAACAAACTTGGTGAGGATCGCTCGATCTTTGTTCTTTTTTGTTTCGGTGTATGGTTGTTTTTTGTGAGTTGTTGGATCGGTTTTGTGAGGGGTGAGGGCGGGGGAGGAGGGAAATTGGGGAAAAATTGTATTTTATTGTTGTGCTATTG
Source organism: Zygogramma bicolorata (assembly GCA_032362365.1). NCBI lineage: Eukaryota > Metazoa > Arthropoda > Insecta > Coleoptera > Chrysomelidae > Zygogramma > Zygogramma bicolorata. The sequence continues at coordinate 74,887 of JAVJAQ010000699.1, forward strand.
TTGTTTTGGTTAATAAAAAAAAAAAAAAAAAAAGAGAGAAATGAGAAGGGACTGAATATAGCCACAGCCGACGTTTTGGGGGTGGGGGGTGGGGTGTGGGAAAGGATAAGGGAGTGTGCCGGAGTTCCAGGAAGTCTTCCCAACCGTCCCCGAAACGCTCCAAACCCTGATGGGATCGAAGAAACGAAAAAAAGAAAACCTACCCGAGAGGAGGGCGGGCGGCTGCCCCCGGCGGGGCGCCCTCCAGGGACCTCCCGGATCGCGCCCCCGGGCGCGCTCTCTTGCTTTCTTTTGTTGTATTTTGAAGAACATGACCCAACCCGCCCACCCCCCCGCCCCGACCAGAGTAGTAGGGCGGGAGCGGTTGCGGCGGGGGCGCGCGGACCTTCCCCCCCCCCCCCCCCACCCCCACCAACCAGCCCCTTCTTCTTTCTTCCTTCTCCCCCCTCTTCTTTGCTCCCCTCTGCCCGGGCGCCGCCCCCCCCCCCCCCCCTAACGGAAACGTTTGTGGAAACTAGTAGTAGAAATGTTCTGTGTTCTGTGCAGGGTTGCCAGATGTAGAAAAATGAAATCCCCAGCTAGATGTTATGAAAATCCTCAGAAATCCTCAGAAACCCCCAAAATTTTGTAACCTAAAAACTGGAACACTAGAAAAGTTTCTGGTTTTGAATTTTGACAGTTTTTGCTGTGGTTGAAGATCAACGGAATAATTTCTGAACTTCAAGATATGTGTGATCGACAGTGATGGATAAATTGAAGCTTAAATCAACATTTTTATAACTTATAACCTCCAAAAATTGCTGGTTAGTGGTAAGGGTCATGGGGCGTTAGATTTATATAGATCTATATGTAGGTAGTATTATTTTTTCTCATTTGGGAAGGAATCAAACCACCTGTTGATTTTTGTCCTTTTCTTTATTGAAAAAAATAAAATAAAAAATATGCTAGTTGAACATTAAAAACAAAACATAATCAAGCACATAACATAATGCTGTTTAAAAAAAGTACCTCTTTTTATCTTTTGAAAAAACCACCTCAATGTCCTCAGTCTTTATAATATTGCTGAATATTGAATTAGAGGTTACTCTGTTAAATGTTAGTATCAAAAACTGTCAATAGACCGCGGGCATGTGACGTCACATGCATCAGCCTGCTGGACAAACAAATCGTATTTCTATAAACAACAATGATAATTTAATTAGATTATAATTGCAATTCTGAGATACAAAATGCATGAATTTACCGTTGCCCATTTCAACTTAACAGTACTTAAAGCTGCTCTTCTAGTTGCTTGAATCCACTATTCACGTCTCTTAACAGCAAGAGGATTAATATTCTTTCTATTTGTCGAAAAAAGAAGGCACTCGATGGATTGAAATTTCAAAATCGCTCAAAATTGAGTTATTACCGGAAAAAATATTTTTAAATATGACAGAAACGCACGATAAGCATTTGTAGATACGTTTGTTTGTCTAGTAGTCTGGATTCACAACTGTCTGATTTACTGCCGTCTGTCAGATATGCCCGCGGTCTATTATGTTAATTGCCAATAGACCGCGGGCATGTGACGTCACATGCATCATCCTGCTGGACAAATAAATCGTATTTTCATAAACAACTATGGTAATTTAATGATATTATAAATGCAATTCTGGGATACAAAATGCATGAATATACCGTTGCCCATTTCAACTAATCCGTAATTAAATCTGCTCTTCTAGTTGCTTGAATCCACACTTCATGTCTCTTAACAGCAAGAGGATTAATATTCTTTCTATTGTCGAAAATGAAAGGAAATCGATAGATGGAAACTTCACAATCGCTCAAAATTGAGTTATTATCGAGAAAAAATATTTTGAAATATGACACAAATGCACAATAAGATATGCCCGCGGTCTATTACTGTTTTACATTACGTTTATTGCCAATATATGGCTACATAAAATAATGGAATGATGTACAAATATTGACAAGAGAACACATTTACACCCCTGTGAGCTTGTATGGTGCTAACAGAATACATACATACTACATAAACAATAATAACATCAGGTACATCAAGCAGTGGCGGATCCACAGGGGGGGTTTTCGGGTCCGGACCCCCCCCCCCATTGGGAAAATGAGAGATTTTTTTTCAATTTTTATCGGCTCCTAATTTCCAAATTTTGTTAGGGAACGAAAAAATATCACATGTGCAAGACATAAAATTAAATAGAATAAATTTTTTTGCTTTAAAATTAAAGAACTTTAATAATTATTATTACATTCCATTGAAAACTAAAGAGCAGGCTACATTTAAACATTAGTAAATTTTCATTTTTCAACAACCAATTTCATCAATTTTTTCAATTCAATAATCCTCCAATTCCTAAAAAAATAATTCTCAAGAATTAAAAATAGTACAAACAAGATCTGGATTGAATGTTACCCAAACAAACAAACAAATTTCGCTTGAAATTTTTGGACTCACCGATTGTTCTTCCCTTTTTTTTCTGGTTCAGTCGGTTCAGACGCTGGATCAAGCCGAGTAAAATATGAAAATAGAGTCCTCTTCATGTTGTAGGTTCAAAATAAAATGCTTTTTTTTTAACTATCAAATTGCAATTTTTCTCGATGACACTTTAAAGAAAATTGACACTTGTCAGGCTTATCGAGGAAAAGTTCGAGAAATTTCTGACAGTGCTGCCATTGGATCCTTTTTGGCGCAGTTTATTTGAAAAATTAGACTTTTTATATTTGTGATGAGTATTGTGTATGCCGGTAACAATTTGAATATACTATGTTTGAGTAGAATATGCTGTTGATTGGGTTGAATCAACTCGATTCGATTTAAAAAAATTAAAGTTTCGAACCTACTTTACCTTCTGGCTACACCTTCAAATTTTGCTCATGTCTATCTCTTTCACCTTTTTTTTGGATCTCGACTAGTATTTGCTATACGGTGGCACATAATTTTCTGTTCTAAATATATACCTATATACAGGGTGTCCCAAACTCGATGGCCTATTAGACATTTCTGGAAAACGGGACATAGGATTATTTTGAAAATTTGAATTCTTGGGTAATTAGTTCTGTTCTATCGATCTAAAATATTTTCAGTGCTGCGACGTTGCCGCTTATATTGAAAAGTAGCAACAACTTTGATATTTTGAATAGGACACCCTATATATTATTGCATTTCTCGCTTTGTTATTGCTTTCCGATTATTTTTATATAATACTTCCCTATACCTATCTTTAGTGGTTTTCGAGAAATCCTTTGATTTCCTTATTTTTTGTGCGAAACATAGCTTTAATCAAATGCTTATTATTGCGGTATTTGGATTCGAAGACAGCTGAAATTTTGAATGTAGTTTGACAATGCCCTGTGTATTAGTTGTGTCTAAGGAAATTTTTTCTCCATTATACAGGGTCGTTCAAAATTTGTGATTTTACCGATACATACAAAAGTGGTGAAAAGTGCATTTTTTCAAATGGAACATCCTGTATATTATCGAAAATCATGAAAGACAATTGAAGTTCCTTTCAAATGATGTGTCATGTTCCTATACCTAAATAGTCAGGTTTCCGAAATAAATGCAAGTTTATATAAAAATTGTATTATTTTGACATATTTTGTATAAGGTAGCTATGAAATGTCATGGAACATGTCATCATGAAAATTCGACAATTAATGTATCAATAATGAAACGTCATTAACGCCAATTTGATTAGAAAAGAATCAAAATGGAAGGCAATAATAATTCAAATGAAGTTTGATTAGAAAAGAATCAAAATGGGAGTCAAAAACAATTCAAATGAAGTTTTGATGAAATTGATTATTCTTCATGGCCAATGTGATCAAATTATAGCAAGAACTTGCAAAATGTTCTGTAGGATATTGAAGTGTGTGACTATCATTTTCAATTCCCATCATAACTAATCAAAATAGGTCGTATTTCCCAATTGAAATGATCTAGTGTGCCGTGACCAGAAAAGAGCAAAACAAACTTTATGTTTGACAAGCAGTGATTTTCATAGTGTTTCTGTCAGAAGAAAGTATTAAAAATGGATTATAATGCATATTCGAATGTAGATATTTCAAATTTGTTTTATATTCACGGTGAGTGCCAAAGAATTGTTTCGAGAACATGCATCAGAAAATTCAATGAACTTTATCCAAATTTACCGCATATGAATAGAAGAAAATTCAGAAGAATTGAACGGAATTATGCTGTGTTCAATAATATTGGAGAACCAAGAAATCAAATCATGCCGATGAATGGAGACGAAGTAAATGAAACAGAACACTTTGCATGTTCTTGCTATAATTTGATCACATTGACCATGAAGAATAAACAATTTTCATTTTGATTCTTTTCTAATCAAATTCACGTTATTGAAAGCGCAAACGTTTTATTATTGATGCATTAATTGTCGAATTTTCATAATGACATGTTCCATGACATTTCATAGCCACCTTATACAAAATATGTCGAAATAATACAATTTTTATATAAACTTGCATTTATTTCGGAAACCTGACTATTTAGGTATAGGAATATGACACATCATTTGAAAGGAACTTCAATTGTCTTTCAGGATTTTCAATAATATACAGGATGTTTCATTTGAAAAAATGCACTTTTCACCACTTTTGTATGTATCGGTGAAATCACAAATTTTGAACGACCCTGTATAATGGAGAAAGAATTTCCTTGGACACAACTAATACACAGGGCATTGTCAAACTACATTCAGAATTTCAGCTGTCTTCGAATCCAAATACCGCAATAATAAGCATTTGATTAAAGCTATGTTTCGCACAAAAAATAAGGAAATCAATGAATTTCTCGAAAACCACTAAAGATAGGTATAGGGAAGTATTATATAAAAATAATCGGAAAGCAATAACAAAGCGAGAAATGCAATAATATATAGGGTGTCCTATTCAAAATATCAAAGTTGTTGCTACTTTTCAATATAAGCGGCAACGTCGCAGCGCTGAAAATATTTTAGATCGATAGAACAGAACTAATCACCCATGAATTCAAATTTTCAAAATAATCCTGAGTCCCGTTTTCCAGAAATGTCTAATAGGCCATTGAGTTTGGGACACCCTGTATATATATATATATATATATATATATATATATATATATATATATATATATATATATATTTATATATATATATACACTGAAATGGATAGCGGGGTCTCTCAGTCAGTCCAAAATGAAAAGTCCTGTCTTACTTTGCCAAAGTAAGACGGGACTTTTCATATATATATATATATATATATATATATATATATATATATATATATATATATATATATATATATATATATATTTTGAGTTATAGACCCCCCCTTGATCTGATCCTGGATTCGCCACTGACATCAAGTAAAATAAAAATAAAGAAGATATAGGGTACATGTGAACAATAACGATAAGTGAACTATAATAAGAACAATAAAAATCAAGAAAAGGAAAATATATTTTCCCATGATTGGTACATGTTAACGAGTGTTTGCTGGTGAGTGGAATGCTAATATCATAGTGAATACATAATACTAATCCTCATCATATCATACATTTTGGTAACTACTACTATGAAGTTTTTAGATTGATTGCGATTCTATGATACTATGAATAGTTTCACGTGATAGTGACACAATAAATTATTTAAGGTGTTTCTCAAAGGATAATTGGTTAGAGAAATTTCTTATAAGTTCAGGTAGCTGTAGAGTTTAGGGCCAAGATATGAAAAACTTTTCTGGCCTATAGTTTTAGTCATATGAGGAGCTATATATATATTTCATCTCTGTTTCTGGTATCGTATTGGTGTTTCATTCTTTATTGGATCAATTTAGTTTCGACAAATTTTAAGATGGAGATTATGTAGAAGAGTTGTCTAGGATCCAGTTGTCCTGATTCGTTTTAAAGTTTATCGGTCGAGTATTTTCAACGATGGAAATTTGTGAGGATTTCGTGAGGATTCTCTAGTTCCGTGAGGATTTTGAAAGTATTTTCGATGATGGTATTGTGTAATGTGGCAAAGAAGAAAAACTTTGAACAATTGTTACTAGTTCCGCAGTATAAAGGTGTTCTCTGTTGGCGTTCTAGTGGAAGATTCATGTTTCATGATACTCATTGACTAGTGACTCTATCATAATTTGTCATTTCGTGACAATTGTGAACTGTGGTTTCGTATTGTGCCACTATAGGTGAGCGATTAATGTTTTCGATTTTGGCGCTATTTTCACCATTTCCGCACTACCACTAGGTACCGCTACTGAATTATTTCTAAATAAACACAAATTCATGAATAGAGTATGCCATGAATTCAAATTCAGCAGTTCATCAACTCAGTATATGAACAAAAAACTGTGAGCCTGTGGTGATAGCTCATAGTTGTATCCAGCACTTGCGATCCGTCAAAGTCAATATCACGTCTAGAGCGTGTTCGGCCACCGCCGATTCTTGTGTTTGGCCAGATCGACAGCTTCTTTTGGGCTCGGTTCACCGTGTTTTTATGCTCCTTTTTGTGGTTCCGATATAGACAGAACCACAACTACACTGTATTCGGTACACTCCTGACTCCCGGAGTGGATAATGGATATCGTAGCTCTTTTGCAGATCTGAGGCTTTCCTGAATTCTTCTCGTAGGCTTGGAAATTGTTCTCACCCCATGTTTTTCTAGCACTCTTCCAATGCGGTCCATCACACCGTTATTATGAGGCAGGAAGGCCCCTCCACTAACGGCTGGTTCGGGGCCATTCATTGAACATTCCTGTCGGGGTCTCAAGGCTTGGTAAATTTCGTCCTTGCGGCAGCCATTACCTAAGAAGGCGTTTTTCAAGTGACGCATTATTTTCTCGAAATATTCTGGCTCAGAAATGCGTCTCGCTCTTTCTACCAGGGTCTTAATTACTCCTCTCTTTTGCCTCGGGTGATGGTTTGAATTCCTGCTAAGGTATCGATCTGTGTTAGTGGGCTATCTATATACCCTATGCCCTAGTTTTCCATTTTCCCGCTTACGTCCAGAAAAGCTATTCTCCTGTCCTTCTCCGTCTCCATCGTGAACTGAATCTTTGGATAACAGGAATTAAGATGATTTAGAAATGTCTTCAGTACCTCTTCTCCGTGATCCCGAATCACAAAAGGAGGGTTGGACCGGCCAACGTTCTAGAACTTGTTTTTCAAAGTGTTCCATGAAGAAATTTGCAACTACGGGACTCAATAAGGGACTCTCCAAAGCAGATTCCGTATCAGGATCGACTGCAAAGAATATCAGCTCGGTGCTGGGGTAATTGATCTCTGCAAGAAGTTTCAACAGGATGTGTAGTTTAAACAGGGCTTTTCATGATGAGCGTTGATAAGCCGTTTCCGACAAACTATTTAACAAATCAACCTTAAAATTTCACAGTATGCCTAAATCAATATGACCTACACGCTTAAAATATTTTAAACGATGCGGCGTTGTCGCTTCTACTATACAGTAGCGGCTTCTTTGATTCTTCAAATGGAATATATATATTATATGGTATATAATAACATATTATGATTTATTATCACTTCGTTAACAAATTCATATACTGTTTCCCTATACCTATCTATTACCGTTTAGAAGATATAAATCAATTTCGATATTTTTTTACCAAACATGAACTTTTATAAATGCTGATAATCTTGAACTCTCTTGCACTGAAACGATCAAATTTGAAATGGAGTGGAGTATGCAGATACTTTGATCTCATGAAAAAATGAGAGGAACTCAATGTTTTCAAATGGAACACCCTGTATATTTCAACATTTTTGAGCTCTACATTCAATTTTAGATTGACTTTGTTCAGAAAATTCTATTTAGATTTCGAATCGTTTTCGAGATAAACTGTTTCAAACGGAAATTGACGTGGTTTCCTCGTGCATCACTCATTTTTGTGAAACAGATTTCGTTTGATGTTTCTCAATTAGTCACAGATAATACAATGAAAAGATAATTGTTAAAATACTCTTCAACCATCGAATGAAATTTCTCTTCAAACAATAGTTTCATTAACGCTGAAACACGAACTGAAAATAATAAACCCATAAATTTATTCAATGTATGGTACCAAATGGATGGTGCTCCATCCCTTAATTCTCATTCAGTCAGCGAAGCTTTAACTGAAATCTTCGAAGACAGATGGATTAGTAATAATGGACCTTTTCGTTGGCCTCCTAGAACACTAGATGGCAATCCATTAGATTATTTCGTGTGGGGTTTCATTATAAATATGGTTTACTCTACTCCAATAACAACAATGGAAGATATGAAATCGAGAGTTACAACTGCTTTCAATAGTTTGACTCCAGACTCGATCAGAAGCGCTACACATGACAATCTTTTGAAGAGATTACATGTTTGTTTAAGTAGAGGTGGAGATGTGTTTGAACATATATCTGAAATACACTGACGATACGGTTAGTCGATATTAATCGAAATTAATTTATATCTTCTAAACGGTAATAGATAGGCATAGGAAACTAGTATATGAATTTGTTGACAAAGTGATAATGAATCATAATATGATATTATATACGGGGTGTTCCATTTGAAAAATCAAAGAAGCCGCTACTTTAGAGTAGAAGCGACAACACCGCATCGTCTAAAATATTTTAGGCGTGTAGGTTGTAGGTCATATTGATTTATGCATACTGTGAAATTTTCAGGTTGATCCGTTGAATAGATTGCCAGAAACGGCTAATTAACGCTCATCATTAAAAGACCTGTATAGGTTTTCACTTTGGGGCGTGCCACAATATTCAGTTTCCGTCATTGTTCATATTCCGTGCCTAACCGGACTAACGCAGCTGGAATTGAACATTCGAGGATTAATTCTCGCTGGCGGCGGTAATTTATCACTGCGGCAAATGGGAAAACGGATGAAGAAGACGAAGAAGCCTGACAACTATTCCGACTCGAATACGATTCGATTATGATTAATTACTCTTCTCAAGAGAGTGTCTGATCGACTCTGCGAATACTATCCGTTACAGAAAGTACTTCGGTAGAGCGCGAGAAGAGTCACTACTCAACAGATCTCAGAAAAACTTCCTGAATATAGATTTGTACAAACATCTTCCGGAAGAAATAAAAACTCTCCACATGAAAACTTTCAAAAAAATATTCGACAATTTCTTCTGTACCATTGCTTCTATAGCACTCTTGAATTCCTTGAAACTCCATTTGAGATTTGATTTTTTCTCTTTCTTTTCCTTCCAGTCCTCAGGCAGGCATATCTTCTGTGAATAAACGATGAGTTTTGGAACCTTTGGTGTAAAAGTTGAAATTGATACAATTTTCTTCTTCTGAAGATGCTAACCTTGTTAGCGAAACGCGCGTCGAGTGCAAAAATATCAGTTTGGTATTAGGGTAATTGATCTCTAGGAAAAATTTCATGTCTTCTGTGATATTTGGTTTTTATTATATAATTTTTATATTCTCGCATAAATGTAAAATTTTATGTCAAGTGACCTCTTTATATTTTAAATTCTGGTGTTTTTGCCTTCACAGTATTTATAAGAATGTTTTATCCTGATTGACTTGCATCTAAATATTTCTGTTTCTATTACTCGAAAACTCATCGATATACAGTGCTTCTCAAAAGTCCCCTCTCCTTTCTTATCTTTGCAACGATTACATTTAAACAAGTGAAATTCGGAAACGGAACATTAAAGGTTGTAAACTTCTCTACTAGTGATTACTCGCGATAGAAAATAAGACTGCAGCGCTAGCGCGGAGAAACGCGGAACTGTTCATGGTTAGATTGTCATGTGTACATTTGCATGTGTTTCGATGTTCTTGTGTTCCTTTCGTTCATAAAATTTTCAATTTCTCATTAATTTCTTTGTGAGAAGTGACTCAATCGACAGTTGAATACTTAAAGAACATTTTGTTGAACGAATTCGAATGTTTTTCATTATCAAAACGTTGTAAAATTCGAAAGACTCGAGGTTATTTCCAGATGAGACTTGGATTTAAGATTTTGTGCTATCAAGTCGGGCTTACCTACTGAAAGAATCTTGCATAATTCAATGATTAATGCACACCTAAAATAATTGAAAATCACATCTATCAGCTGGAAAAATTCACTTTGATCACTTAAATATAAAATTTATTCAATTTATTTTTGCAATAATGAAGTATCAGAAGTGTCAGTTTTCAGCTGGTTGATGTGATTTTCCCTAATTAGAATTATGCATTACATACTAAATTATACATTATCACCCATACCGTAGAGATTGTATCACAGATTAACTGGTTTATATCCAGTTCTAGAAAACAACAAGAAGTAAATATACGCTCAAATTAAATGAAAAGCAGCAAACCTTCCAATTATTTCACTGGAAGATTTTCAAACTTCTTGAAAATCTCCACTATCGCTATCGAAGCTCAAACACACAAAAGTCATAAAAATCCAAAATGACTAAAGAGTCAACACAACAGCCCCACATACATGCAAACTAGAGTATGGCGATCTAATCATTGAGTGTTCTCGCAAAAGTCTCTTTTCTATCGCGAATTGATGACGAAATCGGCAGAGATGACGTCACAAGGCCATTGTGACCAATAATTTTAAAAGGTATCGAAAAAACACCTATTCAATGAAACTAATTTTGTTTGTGTTTTTGTCAGTTTCTGTAATTCGCTTTTAAAAAACGCAAAGCTTTGATGAATTAAAACAGTTAATACTAACTTTCAAAATTCAAGCTCCGCCTCTGGATAGTTGTCAAATAAGCTGACGTTTTTGTTAGTGTCCCTAATTCGTCGTTTTTGTACTCGTCCAAGGTTTTGATAAGAGGGGTGGGGAGGGAATTTTTGAGATACACTGTATAATTTCGTTGAAAAATTAGGTCAGTCGTCAAATGAATGAGTCCGGAATATTTGTGATGTGAACTACAAGAATTCTGATTAGTGGACACCATTTCATATGGCAAGATAAGAATTCAATCAAAAAGATTTGCTATCAAATCACCTTCAAAATATATCTTCAATCTTATGTGATCACTAATTTCCTAGATGTGAAGGCCAAAAGTTCGACGTAGAAATGGTGAAAATCACTCAAAAACCCTTTTTGATTTTTCGACTCGTAGGTCATTTCTGAAAACTTGGACGAAAATAATACCTTCATACCAACTTCAATGAACTAAACTCTAAAAAAAGAAAGAAGAGACAAATTAAGCAAAATACCCTGTGTTAATCAGTTGTCTGAACAGAGCGCGACAAAGTTAACCCCAAAACATCCAAAAAACATGCAAGGGGTTACTCCCTCCATAAGTGGCTCATGCCTACCAGCCTCTAATAAAAAAACATAAAATATTCCTCAAAATAGACTGAATAAAGGAGAAAGTGACGCTAACCGGACCTCTCTACGAAAATTAGTTACCGAGATAGAGCGGGATGAACTTTGATTATATATATATATATATATATATATATATATATATATATATATATATATTTAGTCCAAGACTAATGTGTACATGTACAAAAAAAAACACATAAAGATAAAAGATATCACAAGTAGCTAAAATAGCAAGTACATGAAATAAACTCAACTAAAATACATTGGCCACAAACAGAAACCAAGAAACATAGTCAGAAAAAATAAAAAACAATGAATACCACTGTCAAGGGTTGCAGTCAGCCAGCATGAGGTTCTTCAATTTTACCTTGAATACAGGTAGCGTATTGGAATTTTTCACTTCATCTGGGAGGTCATTAAAATGACTCAATCCCTTGAAAAAAACTGAATTTTGTGATTTCTTTGATTTAACATGCTCAATAAATAAATTATTTCTAGATCGGGTGTTATAATTATGATGTTCAGAAACGGAAGATATTTTTTCTCTCAAATACAACGGGGCATCGCCTGTTCTTATTTTGAAAATAAAAACCATTGTTTGGTATAAGAACATCCTATCAACTGGAAGCCATTTCAAAGAGCTTAACATTTCATGGATGTGCGTTCGTTTAGGGCAGCATAATATAGTTCTCATTGCCCGATTCTGGAGTTTTTGTAAACGGCTAATTTCATTTTGTTATAGCAAATATAGAATGGTAGAGCAGTAGTTGAAGTGAGGAAGTATCAGTGTGTTGTATATAATAGTTTTTGACCATCTCGAGAGAAACGTGGAGCACCTGTATAAATAGTTAATTTTGAATTTCAGTTCTCGATCAATAATGACTCCTAGATATTTGAATGTATCAACCACTTCAATAGACTCGTTGTTTACTTTTATTTCACAATCTTTTTCTATAAACTTATTATATTCCTTGTTATTGCCTATCATCATGAATTTAGTTTTACTTGTATTTATCTTGAGTTTGTTTACACAACACCATTCATATATATTTTCCATGGTTTCATTTATTGTCTCTACTACAGCCAAAAAATCTGAATTCGAGAAGTGGATCAGAGCGTCATCTGCAAACAAGTGAATCGAGCACTTTCCAACATTTTCCACGACATCATCAATATATATTAGAAATAACAAGGGACCAAGCACTTTACCTTGGGGGACTCCTTGTTCATTTAAGATTTCATCAGATAATATATTATTCAATTTAAGTTTCTGTCTCCTGTTGTCTAGATAACAGATTATGGAAGTTCGAAAACTATGCAAAATGCCTGGCACTGTCCTAGAATATAGTTCTCATGTCTAGGGCCCAGCACCAAAACATCCATCCATAGAATCTATGGACGATGGTAGAAGGGTTGGAGACTTGTCTCTCTTCTATAGATATGTTCACGGTCGGTGCTCTTCTGATTGTAGTCAATCGTTCCACCCTTGGCAGGATTAACACGTATGAACCGACGAGTACAGAATTCCCCCTCTGTTGTGAGCTTGAAGACCTATCGAACCTCTCTGGCTCAGGGATTTTTTTTCAATAAATCGCTGAATTTTGGGACTCCTTGCCGAGGCTTACAAATTTCAAAGTGAATGTTAATTCGTATCTCTTGTTCCTTAATCACACCGTGCTCTTTTGAACATTACAGAGCTAACCTTTCGCTGAATCGTTATTTAAAAAAAATACAATTACCGTCCCTGTACATTCACTTGAAGAGACTGAAAATATTCGGGAAATATTTCGAGCTATATCTTGTTAGCTTTCCATAGTTAGTATTGGTGGAGTGCCGGTATCCAGGACAAGTCAATGGATGAATGCTGTTGGACTGTATTCTTCAAAGCTCGAATATAAAAATTTAAATGAAATATGTGATCTTGATTACTTGATATAAATCTATACTTCAAACCTTTTTTTGTTCTTGCTTTTCTCATTTTTTGGTAAATTGTTGTTGAAAATTGTTGTAATCAGGATCGCACATTTTTGAAGACTCATTGTTCCGAGATCTTACAATTTTCACGCCCTACTCACAGTCCACTATATATAAATTTGATGTTCCACCAGTTCCCGTTTAGGATAATTTCCGTTTCCTATTGAGCATTGCACATATGTCGATTCAACAACCCACTTCCATTTCCGACATTTCACACATAATCGTTTTTGGCTTCATTTGAAACGCTCCGCTTGTGTCAGGTTTATTATGCGATACCGATGGATCAATTTGCAAACCGGGAAATTGTCAGCTGAAAATTCGGTTCGGCCTGTTATTGCAATTTAGAATTGGCGCGGGAATCGAAAATTCATTTCCAACCAAAAATGAGTTGATCATATTATAGATTCAGCGATGGATATAACTTTTGAGTGTGGATTTTCACACAGTTGGCTGTGGCGTTAAACGAAACCGTAACAAAAAAACAGGTGTTGTCTAAGGGTTATCAAATAAGCAACAGGAATTAATTTCCGAAATTTTTCAACAGTGATCATAATTAACCTAATAGCGAATTGAACAATCTACTGTGATTAATCTCTGTTGAAATTTTCCACTTTAATAATGTTCCAATCTTACCTTTGATTTCCAGCGAAGAAAATTGGCAGCGAGAATATCTCACTATAACACGTGCAGCACTTTTTTTTTGTTCAATAACGCATGGAGATTTGTTGAATAGTTTCTATGGACATTATTTGAATAATTTCGATTCACTTACGAGGGAGGGGGGCTCAATTTTGACAGTTCTGATCAAACAGTGTCTCAGTGTAACGTAAAATGTCAAATTTGCGTATAAGTTTTGAGAACGGAAGCGGATTTAGTTTCCGAAACGTTAACGATAAGTATTTACATATATATATATATATATATATATATATATATATATATATATATATATATATATATATATATATATATATATACATATATATATATATATATATATATATATATATATATATATATATATATATATATATATATACTAGCTGACCCGGCCACGCGTTGCTGTGGCTAAAGTTTTTGTTATATTACATTATAGTAAACAATCTAAGAGGAACAATAAGAGAACATCAGTCACGGAGTCCACTATGCTTTTTCACACAGATGGTATTTGTAAAAAAATATGGTGATCTCCTTATTTGACTTTCTACTACTATAACCCTTTAGTACAATGAAATTATTTACGAACAAAGACGAAAATGTTGATGTTGGTATACAAATTAACTGGATTGAGATTTGAAGGGGAAGTACGTTGAACACAATTAATTAAAATGTTCTTACACTTGATATTAAGCAGAAATCAATAGGTACAAAATAAAAATTTATCAGATTTATTATTTCCATTTAATTTTATAACAAATATAAGTATATTACAGTATAATACAGTAAATAACATGTGACGCTTAAACTCATGAATGAGGTAGGCAAGGCAGACAGTCTTAAACTTTTAAACATTAATATCTATTTTTTTGAATTATAAATACTATCAATTTCAATTTAATTTAACACCAATCGGTGCACAATGTTTTTGGTTAACCTGTCTTTAGCTAACACAAATAGATTCGACGGTTTCCCAACACGTGAACACGCAACATATAGTTGCCCATGAGAAAAACATGGATTTTCCAAATCTAAACCATTTGTGGTTGTGCATGACCTTCTGCTGTCCTGATTCTTTGAGCTGGATTTCTGGATTCAATTTGTTCTGCCAACTGATGGGCTCAGCAGCGCCATCTATTGATTACTTACTCAACCCAGTCGAAAGGTTCGACATCTTGATTCAATTTGTTCTGCCATTGTTCTGCCAACTGATGGGCTCAGCAGCGCCATCTATTGATCACTTACTCAACCCAGTCGAAAGGTATCGACATCTGTTAGAATCATTTGGAGTTAACAGATAATTGTGACTGTCAAATAATAACAGACAAATAATTAGCAATAAATCAAAATTGCGACTATAATTTGAGATTTAAACTATCCTATCTCTCAAGTTGGATCGAACTGCACATGGTGTGCGAATTTTATTATAATCGGTTAAGTGGTTTAGGAGTCCGTTGAGGTTAAACATTGTGATACGAGATTTATATATATTAAGATATATTGATATATATATATATATATATACATATATATATATATATATATATATATATATATATATATATTAGTTCTTATAATTTTTTGATAGGCAAAATTTGAGGTATTCGAGAAGTTGCTGACTAATTGGACTTGTTCTATCTAGAAAGAACTGTTTTTCAATAGACGCAGCAATTTTTCTGGGTAGATTGAAAATCTGCCCTTCTACACTTGTGTAGATTCCACTATCAATTCTCATTTTTTCAGATTGTGGTAGGTTATCAACACAGAAAACTTCGGAACAAATATCGATCCACCAAAAAATAATGACATTCAAACAGTAATCAAAAATCTGTATTGTTATGAAAAGCCTGAATCATAATAGATCTCATTATGAAACGAATTATAGGCAAATAGGTGTATTATTATAGTACGGCTGTAGAGAAAAATCCATTATCATAGATTGATACATTTTCAACCAGAAAATACTCGTATGAATATATCCACTATCGATCTGATATCATATATACAGTAAAGCCAGTAAACCTCCGGGTATTTGGCTTGCAGAGGTTTACCGAAGATGATTTCCCGGAAAAGTGCATCTGCGAAATGCAGAGCGGGATCGGGAAATGGTCTTTACTTTGTAGGATATGTGCGGGAATATTATCCTTTCACGAGAATCGACTGAAATACTTCAAAGGGATCCGGGAAAACGTCCTCGAGGCCGGCACTTTCCTCTCCACTGCAACGAGCGTTTCGTTCTGCGAATTTCCCAACCAAATCCACGCAACTATGACTTTCCAAGATACGGCCTTTTCTTTGTGCTCAGGGGGAAAATTCATCCTGTACGTGTTTTGGTGGAAATAATTCGGTTGATACATTTTTCATCTGAGTCAACTATTGTAATTATATATACCGGGTTCATAAAAGTACCTAAGTCAACAAAAAATCTGGAAAACGTGGAAAATGCAAACAAAAGTATGGTTTAAAATTTCTTCATCTCGTGGGAAAATATTGTTTTCAGAGGCGGTAGGATACACATATCTTGGCAGTTGAATATTCAAAGGAGAGCATGTGCTTTTTTGTTGAGGGAGTGATGTTTGTCTTTTTGTCATCATCCTGGTTTTTATGTCTCATGGTGTGTTATTTTATAAATGTTAATGCTACCAAAAAAAATCCAAAATTGTAAATGGAGACTGAATATTTTTATTGATTTTTCACGATTGTGATGTATTACCATTATCTTTCGAGAATACAGTGTAACAACGCGACTTTCAAATTTACGGTGTTACTCTTTTGAAAAAAAAATAATTGACTTATCAGTCGTTTTCGGACTCTTCTTCAAAAATTAATCAAGAGAGAGTTGACAGATAGGTGACTGCAGTGTCGGGAAAATTTCCACTCTCTAAATTTGCGGCTAGCCAAGGAAATTCCCAGTTGAAATGAATCGTTCTCATGGCGATAGGTCAACATGCGAGACATCAGCACTACTAGTACTTGTTCTGCCTAGGCAGTACAAGTTAGAGTTTTCAAATTTGATTCCATATTTCCTGAAGATTTGCATTTTTCACGCTCGAACGAAAAATAGATGTGTGTTCCGAAGAAAAAGTGATTTGTATGGCTCACACGGCTGGCGAACGTCTCCACAGATCGCCCCTCAATCTCCACTTTCACCACATTTTCTATTATTTCCTGTTGCCGCAATAACTTGTTGCTGCTAAGAACAGCTGGACACAGTTGTTGCTGACGATCTTTTAATTTTGGCTGAGACGGAAATTGATCTCTCTCGCAAATCAAAAATCCTTGAAAGATACGCCTTAGAAAATTGCCTTGAAATAAATTCGCGCAAATCAAAGATAATGCGTTTCTCTAAGAACGGCTTCAGAACAAGTTATCCCTACCGTTTTCTCTTGAATAACCTTGAAATTGAAATTGGAAATAAATATGTTTACCTGGTTGTAACTTTCGTTTCCTCCTCGCTCTTTCGTGAAATGGCTCTTACATATGTTTCTAAAGCTAACCAAGCCATTGGCTCAGTTATCAGCAGTATGGCTAAAGCAAAAATGAACTCGTTGGATGCACGGATAAAGCTATTCAAGTCTATCGTTGTAAGCACTTTCTCTAGCAGTTTATGTGTCTGGGGTGTCAATTACTGCGAAATATTGGAAAGAGTTCAAGTCAATTTCCTCAAAAGGTTACTTTTACTTCCTCGCAATTCACCAGATTGCCTAATACGACTGGAAACCGGCTCTATTCATCTCGAATACACCATCTTTAAATATGTCCTGAACTGGATAATAAAACTTTTATCTATGAGCGATGATAGATATCCACGAAGGTGCTTTCTGAAGTAACTCCTGTCTGATCAATGTGACATACGATATAATTGGGTATATAAAATCAAACAATGGTTCGAGTCAATTGACAGCCTTGTAATATTAACTCGACTTGATCGCCACCTCTTATGCTCCAATAAACACACATTGCTCCAAAAATTTTAATACAAGTGTCACAGTGATGATCTTAACAAAATTGCAATCTGGTTTTTCAGATAACTCATCTCCTAAAAACTACCTCACTTATAGAACGTCAATACACGTCATCCGAATAATAGCACAAATTCGCCTGACATACAAGGACAGTCTTAGGATATCAATCAAAAACTTTCACTGGTGTATCGATTTTAAAGAAATTTGCTCCTTATGCAACACTCATCAACAACAGAATCTGCGGCATATTCTTTTTGAATGTCCCATACTCTCAGTCCTTAGACCTGCAGTACCATTCTTAGCTAACTACGAATCTTTTGTGATCTCAATTGAAAGTATCGATTTTGAAAATGCAAAATTACTGTATTTTTACCTATTCGAAGTACTGAAGCTGCGCTCTTTCCTTATGAACGAATAACAGAACTGTATTTTTCTCATATCATGCTGTACTAGTTGAAATACTCTTTCCCTATTATTTGTCTTCTCAGTTTTTTTTCAGTCTCAAATACTGTGTGAACCAAACGATTGTTATGAGATTTTGTCTTTGGAAACAATAAAGATATTATTATTATTATTATATTATTAATTTTCGCATTTTTGCTAGTACTTCCCACACGGCTGTCAATGAGCCGTCAAATCCGTGAATCCTGTAAGATTTACAGATGTGATTATCAATTGCTCTTCCTTATTGACATCATTCGCATAAAAACTCTACTGAAAACCAATTATTTATAAAAATAAACGAAAGAAACAAGTGCTGACGTCGAAAATCGAATCCACAACCTTGCTGTTATCTTATCGGATACTGAGCTCATTCAAAATCCTGCTATTTTGCAACGAAAGCCTAAAACTGTTAATTTATTATCATTTCACTACCTAGTTGGTTTTGATACGAACAATACGAATTCCCTGTATCTAAGATGGGCAACCAGAGAACCAGGCGCGGTCATTATTTGAAAATTTTAAAAGCTATGTATGCTTCAAAATGAAACGACGAATAAAACGTAAGTTTGGTCAGGCAACTCAATATGCATGATCTGATATTTACATATATTGTTCAATAAAATAGGTGGTCATAGGAAAAATAGTGTACATTAATTTTGCGAAAGTGAAATTTTTCGCACTAGTAATGTTATATACTTTATCAAATACGTATTTCCCTTTCGTGAATTGCATAAAATAGTGTAGACATCACTGGATTGAAGTCCCTTTCTATTCCTTCCTGCGGTCGGACTGCAAACTTCCGCCTCGGGAAAAAGTACGACTTCAATCCTTTGGTGTTAAATATACTATCATAATTGAATATTTTCCAATCAATCGTCCTTCTTTGAGAAGCCACTTTTATACAATGGGCCTTGTTGCTTGCCAAGAAAGATAAAGAAAACCTCCCCTAGACATTTTTTTCTCATCATCAAACGGTATCCCGTTAGCTTCATAATCAATAACTCATGAAGATTCATTCTTGCAAACTTTTTTCAAAGAGATTACTTTTTCTCCGGAGATGACAAGACATAACTCATCCTGTTCGCGAGAAAAACCCCGAGATAGATTTTCGAGAATCCCGTCGGAAACCGAAAAAAGTTGGCCGCCTTTTCAATAGCGGCTTCTCCGGTATCCGCTACCCCAATTTATTTCTCCGTCACCCTCACAATACACCCGGTATCTGGTTCCGCCGAGCAGATTCCTTTTTTGTGTCGCCGCTGTGATATACGGCGCTATAAACATCTACTCAGGAGTGATGGCACATTATTTCCTGCAAAACAAAAACTCGACAAGACAATCATCTCCGCCGATGCACCCTTGCGGCTGTTTCCGCCAACTTGTTTATCGGAAAACAGCCCCGCAGCTCATGTGGTGAACAGGGTCGGCGTCAGGGGGAAATCAAAATCAGAAGAGGTATTCGATTTCCTTCCCGTATATGACCTTGATCAAACTAAAAAAATCAACTCAAAAAAAATCAAAATTAAATAAAAAAAAAATCAAATCAAAATATACTTTATCGTCGGAAGATTTGCACTCCATTGACAAAGATTTGTAAGTATGAATATAAACATAACTAATGGTGTATAGATAAAATCTGGTAATTCACAAAAAAAACAGGTACAAATACGATGAGAATAAAATCGAATACACGTTTTTTTAAATGATTCATTTAAATACTCTCATAGGCTATAATAGGGTCTATCAGCTAGCAAATTTCCTACTGCTTTCTTGAATTGTACGTTGGTCAGATTTGCAGACTTCATAAACACTGGTAAGTATATATAAAGTCTATAGCTGGTATAGGGGCTCTAGAAGAGAAACTAGTATGAAGAGTACTGTCGTCCGCAAACTATGAACTGAAAAAATCATTGATATGAAAAAGAAACGAAGTGGGCGCCAGAACTGAACCCTGTGGAGCACCTGCATTTATTGGGAGAATATCAGATGATACTCCATCAACAACCACATACAGAGACCTATCCGACAAGAAACTCTTCAACAAAGCACAGAACTGAGGAGGCAAACCATAAGACGGCAATTTAGAAAGTAATAATTCCAAAATTTTGACCAAGACTCAACTAATAAGTATCACTTTGACACAGTAGCTCTCTATTTTGTTTTGTGTTGATATTCCTATGTTTTACTATCTATTTGATTCAATTTTCAAATGCTTGGTATACAAATTGAGCAAAAAAAACAGTGATTTCTATGTAACCCAGTCCCCGTCGTCTCCTTACAGGCCGGGGAGTAGCTGTGCTAGATGGACTCATTGAATGTTATACATGTACCTATCACCAGAGACTGTTTGTGAATTTTTTTCATTTTACTTTTTTCATAGAAGTTGTAATATCTATTTTTTAATTCGGAAAAGGAAAAAGCTTACCTAATCGAGTGCTTTCGTGGACTAATGACACTTGTCGCATTTTTTTAAACCGGAAATGTGAGTTCAACCTCCACATCGGCCAGTCTTTTTTTTTTCAGGTAATCATTCAGTTAATACATGGGAGTGAAGGTTGGGGATCGGGATTGAATCAAATGAATTCAATTTTGAATAATTACAAATTAACTGTTTTTTGTTCAGTATATTATTTTCAATAATGTACCAATATATCCATAACGATATCTTTTTATATTGTTCTCAAATATTCAATCAATATTGCCGAATGTTTCCATTTTTTTTTTGCCAATATTGGTCCGTCTTAATCATGCCCTTGGTAAATAAAAAAACTATTAAAGGTGAAAGTGTAATAAATGCTACTCTTTCCAATTTTTGCATTCGATCAAGGAGTTCAATTTTTGGCAAAATAAACTATTTATTCCATACACATCATCCAATCAATTTCAGCAGATTGGCTCTCTCGAACAAGCACGCAAGTTCTAAACTCTGACCTCTGGCAAAATATGCTGCCACCCCAGCCCTGCACCGTAATCGATATGACGGTTTCGGGGAAGGATGTGACGTCATAAGCGGGCTGTCGCGATCGCACCCCCTTGAGCTGTTTGGGCAGCGGGGCGGGAATTCGGTCGTTTGGTGTGACGTCAAAGGGATGCTTCAAGGCAGGCGAAAAACGCCAATAGAAGGATAAAACTCTGATGTGTCGCGTTCGAAGGATATGTGTTATACGGAAACTATGTTTTCATTGGGTAATGTGATTCGACACGGTGCCGTGATCGCGTTTTAGATTTTTGAGCGCCCGGGAACCGTCTTTGATGGTTAAGGATGTGGAAAAAGCTATATCCTCGTTCTTGTTCGAAAGACGTAGAACAATGTCAGGATTAGGGTTGCTTATCACTAGGGGTGGTTATTTATAGTTTCCCCGTTCCTACTAATATCATTATGGAAAAACAGGATATAATCATCCCACCGTTCCAGCACCAGATTCGCAGAATACGTTAAAAACAAGCAGTTGTTATGTTGTCGACACCAACTAAGAAGAGATTTTTATGCGTATTGTATCCACCCCAGAAGCTATTGGTCACAGACTTAATATGACTTACAAGGGCGGAGTCTTCTGACGCAGAACGATTTTACGTTTCTGCGCTGACTCATTTTAGTTAGCCTCGACTATATCTGATTTGATGAAAATTAAAATATCCCTGGCGAGTTGGTGCCATAGTTCTGCATCCGACTCCCAAGGTCTCGGGTTCGATTCCCCAACGGGGCACAGATTTTTCTATGAGAATTTCTTCATGTCGTGTTGGGGAATAACTCTGCTACGTTTCATGGTTGACGGGTCCGCAAATAGCTATGCTGCTCTTGAGGTATGGCGTAGAGAGTTATAGTCTAAGAGCCAGTGAACGAATACCTGTATGTTTTTGACCAGACCTGGGTTTTTGTACATCGAGGCCCCTATACCTACCGTACATGAGATGGGGACTCACTAAGCCCAAAGTGGTGGACGCGGCTAGTGCGCAGGTAACACAGGTATCGATTTTTGGCTATTTATAAATGCATTTGACCACGTCTGCCGTTTCGATATTTGATAATATATTATTATTATTAATAGAAAATAACAATGGCAGACCATTATCACGCGTTTAACATTGTGACAGACAATTTTGAAAATGTCAAAAAAAAATTTTTTTTGAAATTAATTGACCAGATCTGCCATCAATATATTTTATTTCTCATAGTCTCAAAAACTTATATTGATAACGGCAGACGTATTCATTGCGTATAAACATCAGCAGATAAAAAGATCTGAGATACTATCCGATCAGATGTATGCATATAGCTATCTTTTTCCTTTCTCCAATGTATTACTATTGTACTCATTCTAGCCTATAGTATTTTTTCTCATAGCTACTACCATTCAAAGAATGTAGGATTTATACATGAGAGGGCTCTGTTATAACCCCTACCCTAACGGTTTTTGTCAGATGTTCTTAGTCAGTGTTGCCAGTGTTAATACGTTCGTATCAGATCTAGTACTATTTCAAGAACGCTAGTACGCCGCCAGCACTTCTAATACCTTTTTGAATAAATTTTATTTGCCCAAAATTACGACAATAATAGATATAAACTCGATATTCGTCGAACTTCGAAGATACAAGGAACCACAGTATATATGCTGTGAATATGATGGAACGATGATGACTTGGTGACGATCCGAACAATTTGACATTTTGACAAGACAAGCGAAGAACGCTGGGGGAGTGGGGGATTCCGAATTCCCGCTTCGCTTTCACAGTTCCACACGGCGCACGTTACGCTACGTCGATTTTATTTACCGTGTGTTTCATTACAACCGCAAAACGCATTTTGGATATCGAGTGAATATATTTTAATTATTTTTTTGGGTGTAGTGGAGTTGTTTTGATTATGGATAGGTGAGATTTTGATTTACCCATTAGCTATATGAGTTATTGGAATTTAATATTGAACCAATTTCCCTACACAACCTAGAAGAGAAGAAATTAATAACACACCAACACGTTAACTAGACCACACGAGAATCTAGTACGGAATTCATGAATCTAGTACGATTTCTGGTCACGATTCGATACGTTGAAAATTTACTGGCTGGCAACACCTTAGTTTATTCGTCAACCTTCACACAGATGCCTCGTGTTTCGTGATGTGTTAATTGGACTATTATCTATTTAATATATTTGAGATCATGGCGGATGAAAAAGAAAAAGTGCAGTGTGTTTTTTGTGGCACGTCAAAAAGTGAAAAATCATTAATATTTTCGGAAGAGACTATGGCAAAATGTCAAAAAATTTTGAGGTTACGAAAATTTCATAAATTAAAGTACAATAATATAAATTTAAATTATTTTTTGTTCTTAGCAGTATACTGTAATATTTAAGATTTTTTCGTAATGTATCTCCTTCTCTATCGTTCAACTTTGAAAATTTAGTATATAGACTACATGTAAAATATTAATTTCATTAAACACAGTGATTAAATGAATTATATTAATGTAAAACTGCTATGGTTATATATAGATATCTGACCGGGTACTATCTCAGATTTTTTTATCTGCTGATGTTTATACGCAATGAATACGTCTGCCGTTATCAATATAAGTTTTTAAGACTATAATAAATAAAATATATTGATGGCAGATCTGGTCAATTAATTTAAAAAAAAAATTGTTTTGACATTTTCAAAATTGACTACCACAATGTTAAACGCGTGATAATGGTCTGCCATTGTTATTTTCTATTAATAATAATAATATATTATCAAATATCAAAACGGCAGACGTGGTCAAATGCATTTATAAATAGCCAAAAATCGATACCTGTGTTACCTGCGCACTAGCCGCGTCCACCACTTTGAGCTTAGTGAGTCCCCATCTCATGTACGGTAGGTATAGGGGCCTCAATGTACAAAAACCCAGGTCTGGTCAAATACATACAGGTATTCGTTCACTGGCTCTTAGACTATTAGTAACAAGCCTCCTTGCTGAAGTCTATGACGTTTGGTATGAAATAATACCATAAATCACGTTTCGTACCACTTCTTAAAATAGCAACACCATATGTAATCATTTTTATTTATGGCAGCTAGTGTTACCAAATGTAGTGTTTAGCTTTCATCGTTTCAAAGCTGCCGAAAAGATAAATAAGTTGGGCTATTCGCGCGAAGGAAGAGTCTTCAGTGATAACTCAATTATTTTGAGCACTATACCATCAATTGACTTGTAAAATAGATCTTTGTCTATTTTACAAAGCGGAGGGTGAACACAAAAAAATAGAAAATATGGAGAAAACAATACTCATTATTTCGTAAAATGTTCATTTAGGTCAATATATATAAATTGACCAAAGATGGCGCGCTTTTTACCTTGCATTTATGAATTTTATACCCTGTTTCGACGATGCAATTTGTCGCTGCAACTTCAGAAAATCGCATGAACTCATGATGAATCTTTATTGGTGCGATAAGTTACAGCTACTTAGTGATCTCTGTGGTGAATTTGTTGCCGCAAACTACAAATATGACGTGGCACCATTGTGAAGAACGGAAAAATTCGATTATTTTTGACACTGAAGAATTCGAGTGAAGTAAAAAGTTGAAATTATCACAATTTCACTTATTACCAATGAATAAAATCATATATCAGTTCTGATAATGCAGTATTCATGTAAAAAAAACATTCATTCGGAAAAACAGAGCCTTTGCTGAAAGGTATGCTGGAAAATAAATCTGAATCCTTTGTTTACATTCCGATCATTGTTACGGGTATATAGAATGAGGTTGAGACTCATCAATAATGCAGATTGCAGATTCTTCCGCATTGTCCTTGAACATTGTATATTTCTGAACTGAATTACATAATTACTGCCTGGCCGCCAAGCTTTGATCCACATTACATTAACATCAAAGGTAACATGTATTTTTTGAAAATTCATAAAAGCAATAAGAACTTCAACTGGTTCAAAATATTTATAAGACTCCAAACTTTGAATAGTCTTCATCTACCCTTGGGAATGCAAGGTGTGACTTGAAACCAAATACGAAACAACATCCATATTCGTAACAGAGAAGGGACACCATGAATTATAAGGGACCCCTTCAATGTCATGTGATGAATAATCATAAAATAGATTGGGATAAGGTCGTAATTTTTTTGCAATCCTGTCTTTTACATCATAGGAAACAAGACCCACAGCAAATAACAACACACGTGAGAGGAATTCTTCTTCAGCTGAAGCACAAATAATTATCAACAAGTAATTGAGATATTCAAACACGTACAGCTCATCCAATCCTTCCTGGCACAAACTCAGCTACTTTTCCAGTTGCATACTGGTAGTGTAGATCATGAGAAAAAAACACTTCCTAGGAATGAATTTCAACACATATAATAGGTGTTTTTTTATCCTACTATATTTCACAGAGATCCGAGATGGATTGGATAAGTTGTACAAAACAGTTTTATCAACATTATCGCTTAAATCATCTTTCGAACAATCTGTTCAGGCCAATCTCAAATTACCTACACAGTAGGTAGTAGGTAATTATCACTTATATTTCAACAGCCGTCACATTGGTTTTGATTTGTCAGTTCTCTGGATTGCTTAATATCTTCAGGATCTGATGCCCTATTCTTGAATCACTCGCTGTTCTGCCTATACGCTGTTGCTGAGCTGCGGCAGATCTGATTGGTCTCTGCAACATTGTATACGTTCATCGAACGATGGGTTCAAGAATTGACCCCCTGCCAACCTGTTATGCGTCTTGAATCATACAGACACTGAACTTGAACCTGCTCTGTTACTGTTGGAACTAGTGCTCTCCTTCTCAAGGCGGTTGATTCTCAGGTACAGAAAAATGAATCAGGATTTTTTGAATAATGATTCAAGTGAAGAAGTGATTTTCTCACTTACAAATACACAACTAACTTTCTACACGACGAGCATGATTGGTGATCGATACTTTGAAAGAGCAACGCCCAGGGAAATATCTAGTGAGGAGGAATGAATTGTCACTTAATAATTGTGCGACTTTTTTGAACTGATTCGGAATCGATGAAGGCACGAAGTGAAACAAAAAGGCTACAAAAATAAACCGAACTTGGGCCAATAGTTACGGATATCTGGCCGATCCGTCCCTGCTCCAATCAATCATCTATTCCTGAATTAATGCCCGCAATGGGTTCGTTCCATCGTCCTCCTCATGGAAAAACAATATTACTATCAGTTCCACTGTAAGTGATGTGACGTGTCGAAGGCGATCGAAGTGACGTCAATCGGTACGAAAATAGAAAAAGATCCGAAAGCGACATGAAAAAGATTAGACGAGACCGAGCATATGACAGAAGGTGTTAAAGGACTCGATAAATCGTTGCACATCTGAGAAATAATCGAGATGATATGTCGTGATAGCGGGAGCTCACATATACGGGGTTCGCGTTTTTTGTTTGTTTACAAAGTTCTTGATGATCGCTCGGTAACACATTTCTCCAGGAATTCAAAGGCTTGGATACAATTCAAGGTAATACTTCGGTCGCTATGAGCACCTTTTTTTTGAAATTTTTTTGTGGAACTTACGTAATTCGGTCTCCTCTACAAAAAACTCTAATGAAAAATCCGGCGGTCTCTTATAGTTTCGGAGATATAGGACCTTTTTGGTGTGAAACTTCACAATTTTCCACATCAAATTTCTGTTGTTTGAACACACAAAATTCCTCCTTCTGATCAAACACCACACACTCTCTTATTTACTCGTTTTTAACATTTTCAAGCAGAAAAACTATTAGTTTTCCAAGAAATGCAATTAGGCATTCCAGATCAGGTTATGTCTGGGGGGCAAATACCAGTTCTAACCAATCACACACTTATAAAAAAGAAAACAAACGAAAGTTCCTGGGGGGCAGATGCCGCCGATTGGTTCATTTCGGTTTATTTGACATTTTTGACAAGTATCTGGAATGCCTAATTATTTTCAAACCATAACCAATATGTTGTGATGTCATAGTGCAATGACAGTCGAAAGTGATCTATTTGCAGTGTTGCCGCTCTCATTGTTATTGTTGAGAACTGAATGCATTAATGTTGACTTTTGGAGAAAGTTGGATTTTTTGAAAAAATACTTTTTTTTTCTGCTCAAAAATGTTAAAAACGAGTGAATAGGAGAGTGACTAACGTTTGATCAGAAAAAGGAGAAATTTTGTGTGTTCAAACAACAGAAATTTGATGTGGAAAATTGTGAAGTTTCACACCAAAAAGGCCCTGTATCTCCGAAACTATAAGCGACCGCCGGATTTTTCATTAGAGATTCTTGTAGAGGAGACCGAATCACGTCAGTTCCACAAAAAAAAATTCAAAAAAAGGTGCTCATAGCGACCGAAGTATTACCCAATTCAAAAACTGTTGCAGGTGGTCATGGGCGTGGTTAAATTTTGAAGTATACTGTAGCTAGATTGTTATAGATTCATGGAATTTTGGATATAAATCAAAGTGACTCTTGAATGTGGAAGAAGGAATGTCAACATTTTTCATGAACCTTCTCTGTTAATAGGTACGTGTATATCATTCATTGAAATATGGGAGCTCATCCGCATGAAAAAGTTCTTTCCTAGTTTTACAATATAGACCGCGGGCATGTAACGTCACACGCATCAGCCTGCTGGACAAACAAATCGTATTTCCATAAATAACAATGGTAATTTGATGAGATTATAATTTCAATTCTGAGATACAAAATTCATAGGTATACCGTTGCCCATTTCAACTTACCAGTACTTAAATCTGCTCTTCTAGTTGCTTGAAGCCACAATTCACTTCTCTTAACAGCAAAAGGATTGATATTCCTTCTATTATCGAAAATAGAAAGGAACCGATGGATTGAAACTTCACAATCACTCAAAATTAAGTTATTACCAAGAGAAAATTTTCTGAAATATGACACAAATGCACAAAAGCCTCTTTAGATCAGTTTGTTTGTCCAGCAGGCTGGACTTACAACTGTCAGATTTACTGTCGTCTGGCAGATATGCCAGACTTAGTTATATTACAGTTAAATGCCTTTTCTAACGTTTCAAATCATATATTTTGAATAGCTACTTCCACACTAATTTCATAAATCGAGATTTTCCATATTTATGAACTGCAAATACTTCTTTCTTACATAATAAAAATATTGTTACGTATAACATCTACATCCAGAGCTGCAGTAATTGTAAGCTTCTTGGTACTTTGTGAGCTGTGTTATCTTTTATCTTTCGAGGAATCGCAGTGACACTATACATACTTGACTTCGAAGCTGCTGCAACACGATCAAAATGAATATCTGACTGTAGATTATAAATATAATTCCCTACGTTCTTCTCAATTTAGGTCTCTAACAGCCGTTAAGAGAGGCGATGGGATATTATTATCCTACCCCTTTTCGGAAAAACCAATCAAAGATGTCACCAACTCTCGGCTGCGATAGTTTCTACCTCTTCTGGCATTTTCACGGAGAGCCTGATAATTTCTGTAGAGGCATCGAAATACACAGTTTTTGATCACGATTTTATAATTTGAAGTACCAAGAAGACGTGAACACAGAACTGTCACTTTCGAATGTCAATTGTCAACTGATAAATAGCAGACTCCTAACAAATTGCGGCGGGCATGGCCCAGCTCTTCAGGTTGACTTGAATTGAATTTGAATTGAAATTTGAATTGACAGTCATTCGATATTAGTTAAGCAACGCCGAGCGTGGTTAGTACTTGGATGGGTGACCATGCAGGGAAATACCGTGTCGAAAGCCCGTACAGCTGCAGCGAAATAGCATATCATAGCTCGCAGACAATATATCAATGAGCACAAGATATATTGACGATATGCCGTCCTTCGGAGGGGACGTAAAGCCGTCGGTCCCGAGTCCATGGATGTTGGGCTCGTTAAAGATCCCTACCTCTGGTTGGAATACCAGAGGGTTCGGAAAATTTTCCGGTTGGGGGAAGTGTGCTCACCGGCGTCGGTGATTGGCCTTGGTAGCGGAAATAGGTCGACGTTAAATAAAGACAGTGCTGTCAACCGAATGCCAAAGAATTACATGCAGTACAGTTTTTAAATTGTTTTCACTATAGAATATCGTCTAACTGGTCTTTGATACGTCTCCTTTCGATCCCATTCATCTGGCTTACTGAACCTACATCACTCGTAGAATCAACTGCGTACATATTTGTATTCCACATGGAATTCATACGCCTACCACTATTCAGTCCTATTCACCCTTTCAATTTAACGAGATGAACGAAACGAGAGCTAACAACGTTTACATAATGACAGGCAATTAACTCTGATGAACTTTTTCATCTAGTTACATTCGATATGGAGGGTTATGTAAACAGGAAAGCTCGCAAATGAACTACTCTATGAAATATATCATGTTTTTGGAATTTAAACTCAGCGAGAGCTTTATTCAGATTGAAGTGGTTAAATTTTGTACCGTTGAAACATTTTATGTGTATCGAAACAATTTTCATCTGGTGAATTATCAATATATCATCTATGGGTTAAGAGATGGAAAATATGAATTGAAATGAATGATAGAATAGAAAAAGTTGTTCATTGCACGCTTTTATATAAAAATAAGAAGAGAACATACAAAATTTTGAGAAAAACAACAGTGATGAGAGAATAACTTTTGGATCCATTCTTTTCATTTAACAATTATCTCCAAAAATTAACAGCATTTTAAAAATGAAACAAATATTAAAATAGCACAAATAAATTTGATAACGATGAACAACATTTTTTTGTAATTGAAAGACAAAGCGCTACCTTTCATGAATATCGATACTTTTTATAGCATTCCTTGTAGTACTTGTAACAAAACATACATTGAACAAACTTGCCAAAACTCAAAATCAAGAATAATAATAGGTCTTAAAATGATTGTGGACTCTTGAAACGTTCATGTGCTCTTTCAGATCATGCCATTAATTATGTCATTAATTTTATTATGAAGAAACAAAAATAATCCACTCTGAAAAAAATCTTACCAAACGATTTTTCTGGAGATGGTGGAGATCAATGACGAAATGTGCATGAATAAAAAGAGTGATATATTGAACAACTCAGTAAAATATATTCATTTCTTTTCACTCGATAACATTTCCAAATTAAGGCGATTCTGTATATTGCACTGAAAAAACAAGTGAAACTGAATTCTTACTTCCGGAATAATGCAGCATCTTCTCTCAAATTGACAATCTCTGAAATGCATTCGAGAAAATTTTATACATCTATTATTTACTATTCGTTATTTTAACTCAATTTACCTGTAAGTACATGATACAATATTTTCAGATACCTTTTTACTTATATCTCATATCTTTTTTTTCATTTAACGTCGGCCTATTTCCGCTACCAAGGCCAATCACCGCCGCCGGTGAGCACACTTTCCTCAACCGGAAATTTTGCCGGACCCTTTGGTATTCCAACCAGAGGTAGGGATCTTCAACGAGCCCAACATCCATGGATTCGGGACCGACGGCTTTACGTCTCCTCCGAAGGACGGCATATCCTCAATATATCTTGTGCTCATTGATATATTACCTGCGAGCTATGATGTGCTATTTTGCTGCAGCTGTACGGGCTTTCGACACGGTATTTCCCTGCATGGTCACCCATCCAAGTACTAACCGCGCTCGGCGTTGCTTAACTACAGATATCGAATGTCTGTAAGTCAACCTGAAAAGCTGGGCCGTGCCCTATCTCATATCTTATTTGTATGTAGCCTTGAAAAAGACATTAAGTTTGTCGAAAGCTCATCGGCATAGTAGAAAAGAGCTATTCTAGCATTATACATTGATATATAATAATCAATATAAGATTCTGTAATTGGAGTATCTATTCGATTATTCAATAATTTTTTTGTAGGCAATCAGATATAGACAGACGAAGCACCATGAACTACTGAAACTGAAAGCTGAAGTACAGATACAGATCAATATCGTCGCTTAAAAAATTTATCTGGCACTAACTGAAATTTCCAATTGTTTCATCCAGCCGAAAAACAATAGAAAGTCTTGACAACTGGGAAACTGAATCTAATCTAATCGTTCAGACGGAACGCAAACATTTCAATTATTCTGGAAAATTAAAAATTATAATTAAACTCGAGCAAATCGGACAAACTTGTGCTATTCGTTATTCGAAAGTTCAAGTTCGTATAATCCCGGAATCCGAATGCAATTTGGCTTGTCTCCAACTGAATCGTGTAGTTTTCTACTTTGCGCCACGGGGTTCTGTACCATTGGCGCATCGAGAGGGATCTATAAGGGCATTCAAATTCGGCGGAATCAATTTTTTGAGATGAACTGATAGTAGTAGTAGTAGTTTATCATACCAAATCGATCATATACAATGACATTAATCATCATATTAATGACATTATAAACACAAAATGTCCCATGACTAGGACATTTCTTTGATTCGGTGGAATTGGCTTCTTGAGATGAACTTCAAGGAATACCACTGTCATGGGACATTTTGTTGATAGTAACAATACAATTAATATATTTGATTGTGGTTGAGAATGTCCTTGCTGAATGGAATCGATGGGAACTTCCGATGTCCATATAATTTATCCTCATTGAACCTAGTCAGAAAAGGTATTGTCCCAAAACGTCACCAAAATAAAAAACTGAACTGAAAATCTGAAGAAGCGAATAAAAATGTACAGATTCGATGTCAAAAATTAGGAATTGAGAATAATACTCAACTCGAAACTTGGTTTCAACATTCTTTTCCCAAACTTCTTTTTCTGAAATTCTGAATGTTTTCGTCATAATACCCATATCGTTAACCTTTCGGATACTAAATCTGTTCCAAAATAATGAAAGGCGGGTTTTCGTATTTCTTGATAGAAATTCGTCAAAGATTTAACATTATATTTTCTTGTTTATTTCTTCAAAATGTGGTAGACTGCAATTGATTGTTCCTTTCCTAGAAGCTTCACCTATTTTTCCACAAAAAACTCTTTTTTGATTCTTCCACTACTCATTTCTGTCTACTCCCAAAATTCATAAAATACATTGCTGGTCTTACGTTCCGCTCTCCACCCCCAACAACCAGTCGTGGGTACGCTACTGTGCTGCACTAGGATTTATCTGTGGAGATATGCGATTCTATACGGCATGCAATTCTGCCAAACTGCAGATGATATATCGCACATCTTTTACGTCCGATCGAACAAAGTGGCGTTGAATAGGAAATGGCGTTACTGTCATGGTTGCGGGTCTTCATCTTTTGTCGTATTTCTTATCGAAATGGAACAGAGAAAACTAAAAGAGTGCGCTCCGGGGCTGAAAAGGATACAATGGCAAGATTGTGTTGTGCACGGGGCAGCTAAATTCTTGTACAACGAATCTTGCAGTAAAAAGTACGTTGGTTGAAAGTCGACGGGCTATTAAAATCGTTTCAAGGAGCATTATGCGGTAAGATTGAAAATTCAATGTCCTCTAGAACGCTCTGGAAGATGAAAATAGGATTCGCAAAAGCAATATGACATCGATCAAAGATATAAATGATAAGAGGGTTCGAAAGTCAATAAATATCAAAATGTAGTAATGCCATGAGTAATGACAGAGGGCATATCCTATGGAGCCATTGAAAGGCGGTGACCAAGAAGGAAGTTCGTTCCATATTATACATATAAGCAAAAAGTCTTCTCCTCTCTCAACCAGAGGAAAAAAAGAGGGTAACTATTCCCACAAAGTCAAATATCTCGATGCTAGGAATTACGATCAGTAATAACTTCTCATGGAAAACCATGCTGTTATAAAATCGCAGAAGGAAGATCCTCGAAATTCCGTGATATCTATAAAATAGTATATTATGCAACGATCATGTAATGATGATGATAACGAGCATTAACCGGGATACGAAACGAGCCGGAAGTAAGTTTCGTATGGTTTATGGGAGTGTATTAATAGCCATTACATGAGAGTTGCATACCCTATTTTTTCTACACGCGATAAATAATGAAGAACTATAAATATCATATTTATATTTGTATTGAACACAATAATAGTAATTAATCGTATCTTTTTGAAAAATTCCAAAAAATATGTAATTAAAAAAATACAACAATAATAGTTCGAATCAAGAGCCTTAGCTGTCTTCGCTGATTATTCTTCTATATCGCCAATATCAGTTATTTTGATAATATAATTATCGAAGTTTAGCTATATTCTATGAATATTTAATAACAACTGATTTTTTCGAACGTCAAATCCACAGCAGGCTTGCTATTGGTTGAAACTGTATTCTAATGAAAAATTTGTATCATAATGGATCTCATTATGAAACGGATTATGGCCATATAAGTGTATTATTGTTACGATATGTCCTTGGGGTTCGTTCAATAAAACTCCAAATAACTCTAAACTACTTCAATAACAACTCTTCATCACAATACAATAACTTAAATTGCTCCGCTAACTTTCCAACGCTCGGTACAAAACTCGCTGTAATCGAAATTCTCCTGCACTTTACAATACCAAAGCTCCCTCAACTAAGCTCCGAACTATCTGATCAACTCCACCCCACTTAGCTCTGAATAAATTTGCTAAACTCTCTCTGCGAATAAATTCTGCTTTGCGAATAAGCTGTCTCCACTGCGATGAAGTGTCTCCTTTTATACCTGCGTATGCCTATGGAGAATCTTCGAGGGAAGCCTCGATGATGTGTATCGAATTCTCCACACGCATCAACAGTTCCTGGAAAAATGACGTTCGCTCTTCGACCCCCCATATTATTCTGCGTTCACGATCGTCAGGGCCAGCGCTAGGCGATACGTAATATTATTATAGTAAGGGTGTAGATGAATAACATTTATATGAAATTTTTTGACCACGAATTGTTCAACAATCATTGATTAATCGAACATACTCATCCATGATCGAAAGCTCTCAAAGTAATCGCGTCCCTACCAACGAAGCCTCATCAGGCGAATTTCGAAATTGTTCCTTCAAACTTCCTGATCCGCTCGCAAAGAGGATTGGAAGTATCTCTTGGGCGCATCGATTCAATGAGGACGATGATACTTGGAATCCTCTTCTCTCGGGAATTGCGGAACGTTGGTTTATGATTGGCTCGCTTTTGTTCTTCTTATGGCCATTCGACGACTTTTTCCAATACGCGAGATTTTTCAGAAACGACGGCGGCGTTTTATGAATTATGAATACGTGTTAGGGCTCTCACGTACTGAAATATGAATACGTGTTA
Organism: Zygogramma bicolorata; assembly: GCA_032362365.1. NCBI lineage: Eukaryota > Metazoa > Arthropoda > Insecta > Coleoptera > Chrysomelidae > Zygogramma > Zygogramma bicolorata. The sequence goes on from JAVJAQ010000699.1 coordinate 109,483, forward strand.
GGGCTCTCACGTACTGCAAAATCAAATTTTGATTATTCGAGAATGTGATAGTGGATGTAGGTGCTCTCGAATGTGAGAATATGATGGTTATGGATCAACTTTCGGCGAAAACGAATATATAAACTATGAAAACCACCTTGTATTTCACAAAGAATTGATGAGTATGTGAAATGGAAGCAGGGAATGACTCATTGAATTACATACAGGTACGCTGCTAAAATACAAATGAATGAAAGGTGACTTCCACTAAGACGAAATAAACAACATATTTTATTCACAATTGAAAATGTGCTCATTCAAAGGTTTGAGAGTGGCCGATTGTTGTCTCAGAAGAGGAAGAGATCTAAAATAGTAGTTTTCCTACGACCACGTAAAAAAGTGACACATATCGCACTCTCTATTACTCCCGTGGATATTGACCTTTATTCTCACTTGTGCGAAAGTTACTTTCCGCACTAGTGCGGAAAGTTACTTTCTGTACTAGTGCGGAAAGTTACTTTCTGTACTAGTGCGGAAAGTACTTTTCGCACGGCTGTCAATAAGCCGTTAACCCCGTGGAACCTGTATGATTCACAGATGCAATTATTCATTGCTCCTCCCTATTGTTATTATTTATATGAGAATTGGACTGATAGGTATTCATAGGAATTGAAGAAAAAAAAAAGAAGTGTTGAACTATGAGTAGGTACCTACTTACTTTTTGTCACTTTTTCAAGTTATCGTTATCGTTATTTATTCATTTCACTATGAAAGTTCTTGTAAATTCATGTGCTCTTTTTATAGAAACAATATTCAAACATAGACTGACACAAAAAAAACTTGAGATTAGTCAGGCAACTCAATATACTAGTTGTGTATTCACAGTTCACACAACAGTAATGTCCATTCAACAGTTATATTATAAATTATAAGTTTCTATTACAAAAATCATTACAGTGAAGCAACAATTCTGACCGACGCCAAGTACCACTCTAAGGACTGTCAATTTCAGGCGTTATGGTGAATTTATATTAGAGCGTATATCAATAAAATAGGTGGTCGTAGGAAAAATAGTGTACGTTACCTGTGAGAAGATGACTTTTCACACTCATAGGATTGTTGCACTCGGTTTACGCCTCGTGCTACAATATTTCCCACACGTGTGAAAAATCTCGCTTCTCGCAATAGCAATGTTATATACTATTATCTAACAAGTGCGAAAAAGTCACATTACGCACGTATTTCTTTCACTAGCATGCGGAAAAAACCCAAAAGTTAACATAAAGAAACATTTATCATCAAATACACATCAACAATTCAATTATTATTAATATTGAACGTGCAATTTGTTTCATTGTGCAAATCAACTGCAGAGGCTAACATGTTTTCCAATGAAGTAAAATTTCGTTTTTCCACTGCTCTGTCACTTAGCTGGAAGAGGTCATAAAATTGGTTTTGACAAGGTAGTATTTTGACTAACAGATTTATTTTTTCTTTGTTGCTACGGTAACTCAAAGTGACAAATGAAAAATGTCAGATGTTTATCATCATTTGACATTCATTTGATGAGGCTTATATGAGGGCCAGATACGACCTGTACTTGAAATATAGTTCTCTTGTCATGAAAGAGTTACGGCAGAATTGTAATAATTTTATCGAAGCTTTTCGAGTCTATTCAGATAAAGGCTAATCCATCCAAATATATATTTTGAATGCTGAATGTCAGTATACTCCCAAAAACTCAAAAGATTTTCTTCAAATTGACAATCATGACTTCGGTTGAGAGCTTCATGTAGTTTGTCTATTCGCAACGCTTCTTGGAACTATTATGTCGATGTTGAAAAAATTGGAGCATTTTCGTGTCAAATATTTACTCGAATAGGGTTTGATATATAATATTATCCCTCATTATCATCGAAAGAGAAAAATCAATCTCATCAATCAGAACTCAACTTCAAATTCAAACTTCTCCACTTGAAAATGTATCTGTATCAAAGCCAAACTGTACTCACTCTAAGTTAACGCATACACATATCAACAGAGAGTGTTTTAATTTGTTGATAGAATATATATTTTATAGAAGTTTTGTATTCTTTTCATCTATTGATTCCACTGAGAAATTTCCTCCATACTTACAATAATAATATTTTTATATTAGTCTACTTCGTTTGTACCAAGAACTTTCTCTGCAATTCCATGTAAATGACGACAAACCAAACAGTCACCCGAAGATCTTCCGCCATCCGCATCTCATTTGCCGTTCTTTTGTTTCAGGACATCGACTACGAGGGCTTCCACAAATTCCTGGACACTTTCCTGGAGGTGCGGACGCCCGAGGAGCTGTGCAGGCATTTGTTCCTGTCGTTCGTCAAGAGGGCGCCCAGAGTGGAAGGTAAAGCCTTCAAGGAAATGACTGTGCTTAGCTCGACGACGGCTTGCGCTCCAGTAACTTCGCATAACAAAGGTGGCTTTTGTTGTTGTACTTGTTCTAGAAGTTTCGGTTTGTGGTGTTTGGGGAAGCCAGGTCGAAACGGTGCTAAACAAATGTATAAGTGAACGTTGTAGCCGGATAGGTCGGTTCGTCTGGAATTGAGGCTCGGAGTTAATTATTCATTTTGAAATGTTTGCTTGAAGTTGACCGAGAGGGCCGACACGAACTAAAGTATGTGAACCAGGCATTTTTGTCTGAAAAGTATCAGGGGCAGATGAAATACCATATGGCAAGCGTGAACACCGTAATCAGTTACATGATTTACTTTCACATCTAATTTAATATGTTGTAGTTCCATTTGCAAAAATACTTGCGAGACATCAAGCATTGTCAAACCTTTTTCAACATAGCTAAGTTTCTCGGACAGAAAACTATCAATACTTGCATTCGACGCTAGATTATACAATAAGATGCTTTTTTCTCGGTGTTTGGATATTGGTGTTTGGATAATAAGGCTTTCGTTACTCGTTAGGAAAGTTTCACTTTTATATCAAAGGTTTCGACCATACCTATACCCAGTTTCCTGAAGAGGGTATCAGGTGGGAATGGTAATTTTTAATTTGGTCAACTCATCATAGCGTTTTGTCACTACTACAAAGCGTTCTTCAGTTGTTAATGAGGTTAGGATATCAGTATTCGAAATAAAGATATGGAGGCCATATTTACAACACTCAAACAATTGAAATTTTTCATCAGCGCTTTTCGATAACCACCACTTGGCTAATAGCTAGTTTGTGTCAGGTTAATTGAGTTCTTTTGAATTTTTTCAGTTGGAAAATCCATTTTCTACTGGAAGTTTCCGATATTAAAAATATGAGGGTATTTTACACTCGGTTAAAAGTCACATTTTTGACGAAACTCGTATATGATAAAAAAAAAGAATTTAAATAGTTCCATTTTGGCTTATAGACATCGCCCACATTTATATGAGTGAACTTTTCTGAATAGTCACTAATAAAAAACGATCTGCATGAGATGCTGAGTTTTGGGTGTGGGGGAAGAGGGGTGCAGAGCTCAAGATGTTCAAATTGTGTTGAATTTTTGATGGCTTCACAATATAACTAATTTTTTTGGCAATTAAGAAGGGATCCCCCGGTGTATATAATTTCCGGGTTGACTCAGAAATTCATAATGGATTCCTACGTATTTTTATATATCATTCGGGGGAACTCTTATATTTCTTGTAGACTAACTGTGCTGACTTTCTAACAAATTTGCTCATTTTCTCACAAAAGCCTTCGAACGTGCTGAAAAAATATCAATCTTATATGATTTTCTGTTCCATCAAAAGAATCGATTATTAGAGATGTTCTATTTAAATGTGAGTAATCAACTACTCCAAGAACAGAAACATCAATTAATTTAAATTCTTTCTTCTATTAGTCAGCAACTTCTCGTATTACTCAAATTTACCTTTTTGAACTTGTATAGATTTCAATATCAATTCTCATTTTTCAGATTGTGGTAGGTTAAGAACCCAAAAAACAAAAAAAACTACTAAAAAAAAAGCATTATCAAACCAAACTGAAATATATATGTGTGTATATATATATATAAATATATATATTTATATATATATATATATATATATATATATATATATATATATATATATATATATATATATATATATATATATATATATATAAAGGAAGGATAGTCGCTGACTAGTTAAGAGTATAACTATAGTAGGGTCTGCAGCGTTGTGAAAGAAGACTCTTTAAAGTTTTCCCAAGTTTACGGAATTTTTTTATTCCATCATCAGGGAGACTACAATATAAAATGTCATATTAAATATAAAATTCAAAATATATAAGTACTCACATCTTTGTTGAGAATGTTTACATATATGTTGTATGTGAGAAATAAATTTCCTAATTATCGTTTCGAATAAAACAGGAGGTACAATTTTAGTTTTATAGAACCACAACTGATCGAAAAAACAGATTATGTACATAGAGTCATGGAAATATAATTCATTTTTTATTTCAAATTTTGAAATTACTATTTGGCAAATGAAGTTGATGTTTAGAAAGACACTATTCATATGACATTTGACATTATACTATGTGATAAAGTTCTAATCAACGAATCGAACGGAAACTGCCGAGTCGGTCTCATCCATTCCCTAAGATTTTCAAGGAATAAGATGCCCCGACCCAAAAGTCCCTACCCGAAACGTGAAAGAACTTTGGTTAGTTTCATAACTGTGTTTGGTTATTCTGTTCATTTGATTTTATGTCAAGTGAAAGCAAAAAGGATTATATTTCGCTCAAATGGTTAATATCCGTTTTTTCATTTATGGAATCAGTTTCTTGTGATATGAAAAACATTTCTAAGAAATTTCTCTTTGAAAGATGTGGTTCTATTGCTATTATTTTTGTTGAATGATAGTCCATCCGATGATCCAGATTATTCACATGATGAGCTAAAGCACATCTTTCAGGATGTAGTCTACTATCACTTTTATGAGAAATAATCTAGTACTCAAAATTTCTGACATGTCTTTCCACAACAAAAATTTGAAAATATATCTATCATTCGAAATATTAAATTTCCGACGTCCTCCACCCGAAAATGTCGCTGCCCTCACCCGACATAGTGTTTCTGAACTTCATTGAAAAATGTGTCCGTTTTTATGATGTATATATCTGTGTATTTCCATACAAAAAATTGGCATTTCGCTGTTATTCGTTTCTTCCATTCGACATGATGAATCTGCAAAATACTGTAAGCACCCCACTTTAACTCGAACAAAACCACGCCAAACTTTTCGCCGTATCACCACTCGCATATCCCGACGGCTTTCATCGATCACCCAACTTACGCCCCACGATCGAGGCGAAAGTTTCGAGCCCTCCCTCCTCATCCATAACCGACGAATAAATAAAATATGAGCGCTAAACTTCCACTTGCCTCCTCTGCTCCGGCTTATCAATTCGGGATTTCAAAAGGAAACGGGAGATTCTCTCACAAAGCCCGCAGAAAAGGGTTGGCTCCCAGAGTGATATTCAGGTTATGCATATCCGGTTCCCGAGCGTTCCTTTGCATTGGTTTCGCCTCATCGAAGTTTCATATAGTTCCTCGTAACTTATGGAACATGCGGACCGATTTGGGAATTGCCGTGGAATGAATGGGATAGTAGTATGAGCCTTCCCTTAGGGCAAGCGATTGATGATATGAAAACTATAAGGTTTGAATCAGGGTTGGGCTGATTAAAATCAAGTGATTGAAATCACGATTAAAATTATGATTTAAATCGCTTGATTTTTAAAATTGAAATCATGATTTGAAACAAATTTTTGTTTTTTTTTTGATTCAGGACCAGATAATTGAACATAAAATAAAAGTTTTCTCGAAAAGTAAAAGGAGTATCTGCTTTTAACAAAAACAACAAAAAAGAAGTACATAATTCCAAATTCTTAAACTAAACGTAACACCTAAATTGTATTACTGTATATTTTCAGTCTATTCATTTTTGTTATACAATTTAAACAAAAACACGAGGTTTCCTCCTATTTCTGTGCCTAATCTGTTTCTAATATCCGAGTGTTCAACCAGCGAAATGCGTGAAATTGTTGGGCAACGTACATTTATAGGTTGAGAAGGAAAACAAGCCTCGACAGGAATATTCTTGCAAAAGGCACAAAAAACGCGTTCGTGTTCGTGCCTCACTCGGCACTGTGTAGCGAGTGTAAAGGACAGATGGAAAACAAATCGCGCCAAGAATTTTCTTGCAAGAAGCGCGACAAATGCGTTGTCACAAGTTTTCGAGCCGCAAATTCTATTAAAATTTTTAGACTTATACATCAAAATAATCAACAATAATTTCAAAGAATCAAAATGTTCAAATTTTATTTTCAAATTTAAAAAATCAAAAAAACCAAATAAATCGTGAATTTTTTGAATAAAATCCTTGATTTTTGATTTTTTTAATAAAAATCAGATTTTACCCCACCCTGGTTTGAATTGAGAGCGGCTTTCGGAGTTTGATAGTCGTTTTCTGCAGGTATGGTGGGCCTGACGTTTCGTCTACAATGGGGAATATGCATGAAATTTAAATTTATCTCTGATATTTTTTTCTCGAATTTTGATTATCGTCACATTATGATTGAAAGGTATTTTTTCATTTAATTCAAAAGTGTTTTAACTTGTCACGTTGGGTTTTGATTATTCATCGATTCATCGTCGTATTAATTAAGTACAGGCGATATCGACGAAGGCGAGAAATGTGGGTGAATCCCATTTATAGAAAAAGTTACAGCTTTACCGTTGGTCCCATAGATATTTCCTTTCTCGGCAACTGCCTTCTCACCCCCCTCCTCTGTACAAAAAGATATAGTTCTGACAAAAGTTCGGAATCATTTAAATGCATTCACAAAGTCGAGTTCTCAACAAATGTTTTACAGAATATTTTTCGTTCTTGGTTGATGGTACAATCGACATGTAAGAACATCTGCAAAAACGGGTAAAACTTCCATTGTTTGAATATTTACATACTAGGGACCTGATTCAGTAATCTCAAAAATTCGAGGATCAGGAAAGTAATTAAAAAAACACCTTTTTGTGTTGAAATTTTACAGTTTAGTTTAGTGATAATGCGAAACGCCTGAAGAAGCTAGTGTCTAGTGAAAATCACTCAACGAAGTTATTTTTTTAATTGCGTTTTCATGGAGTATGGAAAATTCCACCAGTTGATCGAAAAAGTATTGGAAAGAGAACAGGAAATTAAATAAAGTCAATTAGAAAGATCACAGTCACAGAAGGATTTAACTTCAAGAAATCAAATACATTCAATAATAAAATCAAGACTGTAATGAAATATTTTTTTAAAATATTGATCACGGAAGGCTAATGATTGTTGGCTTCTTCTTCAAGTGCAAAAAAATACAATACTTCTATGAAATAAGTAACATCCAATAATTAACGTAATGAACACTCCATTCGCATTGGTAAAAGACCGAGGCAGCCCATAATATATTATAATTCTATGAGAGAGATAGCGAAAAATCCCTTCTAGAATTTCACCATTCTGATTTAACGTAGCTGAAAGATACTGCATAACAGTTTGGCGAGTTATGATCCATAATTCAATAGCTACACTTGTTCATACTACATGTTTTCAGTAATATTACAGATGACAAAATGGTTAAGACTTTCGCGGCCGAGGTTATTAGTATAACTACTTCTCTTCGGGCTTGAAGGCCGTCGTTCTTTGGAATTTCTTCCTGACGTTTCGCTAGCGCGAGTGGTCAGCTTCTTCAGAGGCTTACTCATCTCCGATTACTAAACATTTCGATTTCCCAAGGCGTATTTATATCGATGCAGGTAGTCTGGAGTGTTAATTACTTCTGTCGGGTTCGGGGAAATATAACATAAAAACGGTTTTCGAACCGACCAAGAAGATCCAACAACTGAGGCTGAAGACAAAAGAGACCCACAGTCAGCGGCAGGGGTTTATCGCACCGTGCACCTGTGGGAAGGTTTACATCGGTACCACGAAAAGATCCATGGGTACAAGGCTCAAAGAGCATCAAAGGAACTGCAGGCTGGAGCAAACCGACAAATCGCCGGTGGCGGAACACGCACTGAGTGAGGGTGATCATAGGATTCTGTTCGAAAACGCAAAACTGATTGCCCCCAACCAGGGTTACCATAGCCGACTGGTACGGGAGGAAATAGAGATCCAAAAACATGCGGACAATTTTAACAGAAAGGAAGAAGCGTTGAATCTAAACAGAATTTGGAATCCCATTCTGAGGAAATCAAGAATAGCCAATAAAATCACAGCAGGTGGTGCCGCAACTAATAATGATTATTCCCCGAACCCGACAGAAGTAATTAACACTACAGACTACCTGCATCGATATAAATACGCCTTGAGAAATCGAAATGTTTAGTCATCGGAGATGAGTAAGCCTCTGAAGAAGCTGGCCACTCGCGCTAGCGAAACGTCAGGAAGAAATTCCAAAGAACGACGGCCTTCAAGCCCGAAGAGAAGTAGTTATACTAATATTACAAATGAATCAGTCATTAATATATGATGCCCCGATTCCTGGGTGCTCTCCTGAATATAGAGTCATGAAAACGACGGAAAATGTTGACTCGACAAATGCAGACCGCTGTTTTTCTGTCATCTTTGGATTATGTTCAGGGAAAACATTTTTAGGACGTGTTTACTGGATTGAAGAGCAGCTAAGGTAGAATTGGCTAGTTTGATCATATATAAATATATCATCAGTAGAGGCAAACTACACCTTTGGTCCCCGAGAAACATTGTAGGTTTATGGGTAATTTTGGGGATGCACTTCTAGTTCCGTAAGAGATATATAATCTTGAGGGTACTTGCCTTGAAGAATGCTTCTCGTCCCTGTAAAGAGGGTGAGAAGCTTTACATCCATTATTATCCTTTGAACACTCCGTTCGCATTGGTAAAAGACCGAGGCAACCCATGAGAGATATACCGGATGGAAAATCCCTTTTAGAATTTTACCATAGTTGAAAGATATTGCATAATAGTTTGGCGAGATAAGGTCCATAATTCAATAGCTACACTCGTCCATACCACATATTTTCAGTAATATTACAAATAAATCAGTCATAATTATATGATGAAAACAGAATAGGAACCAGAACCGATCCTTGAATACTGTTTGAAGTTTCGGAAAAAGGTTAAAACCCCCAATTGTATTCAGGTTATGCATATCCGTTTCCTAGGTGTTTCTTTACATTTATTTCGCCTTATCGAAATTTCATAGTGTTGCACATGAGTGCGCCATATATGGAACGACTTGGAAATCGTCGCAGAATGAATGGGATGGCGGTATGAGCCTTCCCTTAGAGCAAGCCCTTTGACGGAGTGATGTACGAGGAGTCAAAGGATGCTTATGTGATGGATAATGTTGGGAATTGGAAAGACCCTTGGGTAAAGTTAGGTTTTCAGAAATTCCTCTTCGACTCGGGGATATAGCAATACGAAAGATCAATGGGTGTCATATGTAAATATATTTGCCTTGAAGAAGAATTTATTTTTGTACCAAGGCATAGAAAGATATGTACTTTTGAGAGCACCAATTGTCAACTTTTCCAATTTCCAAATTGCATGCATACTAAATTTAGCCGGGGCATAAAAAACAATTGAACTATGACGTTGCTATATGCAAACAAATAAAAAACAACAGTCGGTATCGTGTTTAGATTTCAAATGCCCCACAGATGTTTAGTTATATTGGAAATACACTGGAGTAAGTTTTATTATGAAATACACAATTATAATACAAGATCAGACTATTATACCAAAAAATATACGAAAATTCCCCCAATTTGAATATGTATGATGTTCTGCATAGATATGTGAAAATGTTGGAATTCAAAGACTTTGAATCTGTTAAAAAATTTCATCTTCAGCACTTTTATTATGATATAAATGAAAATATCAACTCTGAGGGTTTTGAATTCACAAAATTAAAAATGTATTTCACTGGAACAGTAGGTATTTTTTTATCACTTTCGGGGAACATGAATTTTACTCATTGTGCGTAAAACAATATTTTTGTGTATATTATTATTGTAAGATGAGTTTTCCTGAATTCTATGAGTTGTAACTGGTGGATTGAATTAATATTGTTACTATTTGGATATGAAAGTCTATGTTTTCATAATAATAATAATTATTTCTTTATTTTTCTACACATATCTACTTTCTCACAAATATAAAAACACGAAATGATCAAATAAATCATCTATCTATCTCTCGATCTATCTCTATCATTCATTCCCTACGGTTCATGGTCTGCCATTTTTCTGCTCAAAAGGCGGACGTGCTCTCCTTCTACACATCGAAATCCACATGTAAGGTCTATAATGAGTAACACACCACGCGTTTATATATATATATATTTATAATATACTCTATATCTGGGTCTAGTTATATATTCAAAAGATTTCAAGAAGATTTGAAAACATTACTTTTCATTCATTTACAATAGATATGAGCTCTCATAATTCTTATAGAGAATTTCAGTACTTCAAGTGGAATACATTGAACAGTTTTCATACAGATATTGAATTGTTTTGTGAAGTTAACAAAGAATTCAGTGATGACTCTCCGAGCACCAATGACTTTTACCCAAAAACCGTCAAGAATCAAAATATTCAAGCCGAGTTATTATTATTCCAAGCGCTTTATATCAAGAATACAATACTCGAGGAATTTTCTAATAAGGACGATATTAAAATATCAACGCTCCCGTATCCCGGAAGACAAATCTCTTTTCATCAAATACCATTTCACTTCGGGGATCGATGAGATGGCCGGGCCACATTTCGAGACCCCACTTATATTTCTCCGCGGAATACGATTTATTTTGATATTCACGAACCGGAAGCACATCGAAGGACATGTTTATAGTAACTTTATGTTTGTTTCAGTTTTCATTGATACACAAGACAATTCCATCTGGAAGCTCGCCAGCTTTTTGATTCTGCCGACGGCGGGTGAATAAAGTTCCTTGACGTATTTCGGAAACTTTGTTCACTATTAGGACTAGTTCCATCACGAATAAATGTATCATCAATGAAGGGCCCTGGGGAAATATTGGGGGGTTATAAGAAACTTCGGGGATGTATCTCTTCCTTTTGATGACCAGATCCCAGTGATTTTGGGTAGATTTATTGTTTCTTGATGCGCCAATTCATGGGCGTTCTCTGGATATAGTATATTGAAAATGGGGGAAAATATTAGTTCGACGAATGCAGAACGCCGTTTTTTTGTCATCTTTGGATTATGTTCAGAGAAAACCATTTTTACGGTATGTTTACTAGATTGAAGAGCAATGCTTGTATAGTTGTCTAGTTTGATCATGTATAAATATATCATCAGTAGAGACGAACTACACCTGTGGTCCTGGAGAAACATTGCAGGTTTACGAGAAATTTTGGGGATGTTCCTCTAGTTCCGTAAGAGATATATATAATCTTGAGGGTACTTGCCTTGAAAAATGCTTCCCGACTTTGGAAACAGGGTTAGAAGAAAGTTTTGATTTCTGATGCTCTACTTCCATTGTTATCCTATTGTGTAAATACCCCTATACTCAAAACTACCTTTTGTCTGGAAGAGTATAACTATGAAAAAGACGATTTGGGATACAAGCTTCCATGAAAATGCACTATCTTGCGAGTCTCAAATGTAGAGTTATTGCAGTTTCTCTTGAGTTCATCCCACTACTCCAGAAGAGTTGTTTTTCTTTCCTGACAGTTGTAATGGCTAGATCTTGCGTTGTCTAACCTGGTATTGGCCGCAGAGAAAGTTTTTTCCAGAGGTTAACCTCTTTCCGACGTTTTTCACCTCAACGTACGTATGCATATCTCAGACAAAAGGTGTTGAAGGTCACCGCACATACTCCTCTTGTCTTCCTCTTCAACGTCCCACGTCCCCACCTGAAAACATTCGGCTCTGTTTGGTGTGTGGGTGGTGGGTTGTGTGGGGTGGTGTGGGGGGTGGGGGGGGGGAGGGGGAGGTTGTGGGGTTCCTGGATGTGGGGGTTGGTGGCTTGGTGTGTGTGGTTGCTGTTGTCTGTTTCCGTTCTTTGTTGTGTGTGTGGTGGGTGGGTTTGTTGGGTGGTGGTTTTTTGGTTTGGATGTGTTCCTCTTTGGTGGTGTGTTTTTTTTTGCCGGAAATGAGTTTGGGCGTGGGGCAAGTTGTTTGTCGTTGTGCGTGGTGTGATGTTTCGTGTGTTGGTTGGTCCGGTTGGTTCGGTCGTTTGCCCGTTTGTTGTTTTTTGGTGGGGGCGTGTTTTTGTCTTGTTTGTGTTCTTTGTTTGGTTTGTTTTTTTTTTTTCGTAATAAACCAGTGGGGTTTCTCTACTCTGATTTTTGAATGAGGACCTTTTCCCTTTGAAGGTAGTTGGTTTGTGGTTTTTTTGTTTTTTTTTTGTTTTTTTTTTTTTTTCCGGAGGAGGGATTGTGGGTTTTCCTTTGTGAGTTTTTTGGTTAGGAAAAGTGAAGTATCTTTCCGGTTTCCATCGAAGTGGGGAAATGGGTTCAAGGTTGTGGAAAAATTATGGTGTGGAAAATTTTACTTTGCACACACACTTCTCCTTTTTTGAAACTCTGGTGTTTGAAAAGGAGTAAGTGTTTGTTCTTTTGTTTTTTTTTTTTTCTTTCTTTTTTTCTTTTTTTCTTTTTCCTTTTTTTTTCCCTTTGAATAATGGGATTTTTAAGGTCGACAGTAGAAGTTTTGGATGGGTTGGGGTCTGGGAGAATTGTGCCTTTTTAAGGGATGTCAACTGGAGCTCTTGAACACCTGGCGGTGGGTTGCTTTGGCTGGGGTTCGGGGTTGTTGTTGGCTTGGTTTTTTTCCTTTGTGTTTTTGGCAGTAGCCAAGGGGGAGGTTCACATGGGAATCCTGCAGAATTTGTTTTGTTTTTTTTTTGTTTTTTTTTTTTTTTTTTTTTGTGGGGTGTTGTTTTTTGGGCTGGGGTGTTTTTTTGTTGTGTTTTTTTTGGTGGGTTTTTGGGGGGTTCAACTAATAACAAGACCTAAATGAGTACCAAGGTCACTCTAGTCACTCTAGTCTTGATTCAAACATTTAGGCTAACCGTCCCTCATATTTTTGTGACTACGGCCGTGGGATTGTTTGTTGAGTACCAGAAAGTTTCACCATTTCGAATATTATTGATGGTTGTAAACTAGTATGAAGAGTAGGTGCTGTCGTCCGCAAAACTATGTACTAAACCAGATGTTTTCTCGAGCAAATCATTTCTATGGAGCAGAAACAAAGTGAGCGCCAGAACTAAACCCTGATGGAAACGCCATGCATCGTCATTTTTACGGAGAGAATATCAAACCTGACCGTTGACCTGGTTGAAAAACAGGTGGGCAACTGGTTGAGTGTTTTGAACCCAGCTAATACAAAAGTAAGTGATAGCATCAGGGTTTACATCTTGAGCGGGTGTAGTCTGCAAACCCCCCCCAAGTGGTTTTAGATCAGATTTAGGATACCAATGAAAATATTGACAGGTGAATCAAAAAACAGGGGTAATTATTTGACATCTACCTCTGCTTGATTTCAAATATTTGTAAATGATCTTAACGAAACTCCTGAATAGATCTTCTTCTATTATATCTCATAATTGTCTCTTGATTGAAAGAGAATCCTTGATACCATACCTCCCGTTGAACCTCTTACTCTCCATGTGCATCTTTTCATTCCAATAAAATAGCACCAAATTTATCAAGATAAACCCTCTATCCTTTTTCTTCTCTTTCTTTTCCTCTTCTTCTGTCTTCACAGAAAAAATATTTTCCTCCTCTTCCTGTCCACCCTTTTTGTTTCGGCTTCACCCTCTCTCTCCCCTCTCTTCGTGTAAAAACCTCCTACCAACGGACAGATTCTCACCTGTCATCCGGGTATATTCCAGTAATACCTCCGGGATTCCCTATCGGAGAGATCAAGCGAATCGGAACGACCTTGCCATTTCCAGAAAAGGAACATGAAAGCTACATCGAATTCTCACCAGCGCGCTTTTATTTCTGGCAGACTTACCCCGTCACTTCCAGTTATTGGAAAGATCTTTTCCGTTTATAACCATCGCTTCGAGAGCGCCATTTTCGACTCGAAACCCTACTCACTTATGCTCTTTTTCAAATATTTATCGGAAGAGATTTGTGCTCCGAGCGAGCGTTCACAATCAGATATTTCCATTCTCGTGTACCGTTCAAAAAAGCAACTGCCTCCCCCTATGCGGCAAACGATGAATAAAATATTCGAGTGGAACACGCTTGCTGTGCTGCACGCTTCCAACGATCCAAATATTTTCGCGAAAGCGGATTCAGTCTGGAGGCTGGCAATGAAAACAATCATGTGAAAAGTAGGGAGAATCTGGGTGCTTTGGCAATGCATCAAGAATTGTATAGAACCTAAATGAGCTAGTAGAGTCCGCATCATGTGATATTATTTATTCACAATAATTCAAAACTAACTCTAAGGTAGTTCCAGGTTGGAGAGTGACCTATTGTTTGCCTAGAAGGAGACGTAGTGGAAAGAACTTTTCCGATCCTTTTTGACCCCTCTTTCTATTATTTCAGTCGACACGTCATTTTGACCATCGGAATTTATGAACTCACCAATGTAGTTACACAAATCAAGCTTACTTTAACGAGATACAATAACTACCACACACCATCTTAGTATCGAAACAAAATATACTAGTAGTCACTTTCTCCATTGGAACCATAATTTTCCTTGATGACTGAAGCCTCACTAAGTTTTCAACAATGAAATAATCCGGTCAATCTAGACTTAAAATGAGAGCGAAGGTACATAAATCCCCATCAAGCTGAAAATCAGTAAGATTGTTAAAATTATGATAAAAAATAAAATTTGAAAGTTCCCCATCTTTCCCCTGTATGGAAAAATTTTTATTCAAGGTCAAAGGTTAGAAAATTAGTTTTTCGCGATTTTCAGCGAAATGCTAAGTTTTATCATAAAAATATTTCAGACAAAAATTTTAGATCATAAAATATTCTATAAAAAATGTATCAATACTTTTTTTCCTACGAGCCACCGTTTTTGAGATATAACGTATTTAAAGAGTTGTTCCAGTTGTTATCGTCATAATATGCACCTCTCATATACATCTCTTATCTAGAGTTGTTATATATGTTGAAATATTTTTCTGTCGGTGATTGTAATTAATACTTGAAATATAAAATATACATAAGTTATAACTATAAGAATATCAGGTCAAATGAAATACACTTCATACGCCAGTGTAACTTCGAGACAACATCTGTCTCTTGTTCTATTGGGTGCGTGGCTAGGGTCTTATACCTGCTATAATAAATAAAATACCGTTAGTCTGTTAGTCATTAGTCTTGAGCGACACACTGTAGTGAAATCACGTGTTTATACTAACCTATATCGTGCTGTTTCAACTTTTATAACAAAAATGTCTGAATATTGTTTTATTTGTGTTAAACTTTTAAGTGAAAGTAAAATTGTTACTGTTGAACGTGGTATTGAGAAATTAATATGTCATCAATAGTTTCAAATTAAACAGGATCATAACTGACCGGTGGAGTAGGCTTACGGGGGAAACTACGTTAAAAAAAACGCGTGAACTACCTCATAGGTGACGTGGAAACGGGTGCATATTATGACGATTGCAACTTGTACAACTCTTTGAACCGTTATATCTCAAAAACAGTGGCTTGTGAGAAAAAAAGTATTGATGCATTTTTTGTAGATCATTTAATGATCTACAATTTTTGTCTGGGATATTTTTATGATTAAACTCACCGTTTCACTGACAATCGTGAAAAACTCATTTTTTTGACCTTTGACCTTGAATAAAAATTTTCCATAGGGGGGATAGATGGGGAACTTTCAAATTTTATTTTCAATCATATTTTTAACAACCTTACTGATTCTCAGCTTGATGGGAATTTATGTAGCTTCGAATTTTCAAATTGACCAGAGTGAAAGCATTTAATCAGCCACTATTTATGTGTCATATTGTGTAGTTCTGGTTCATTATAGGGGGCACTCGAAAGAGTGATTGATGAAAGTAGAAAATGTTATAAACCACTTTTTTACCCCGTTAGGCAATGTGTTTTAATGAAATACGATCACATCTTCCATCTATTTTGTTGAAGAATGTTTATGCAAAATTTGATTAGATTGGACCAAGGGATCTCGCTGTCCCATACAAACTCTGAGCTCTCCCCTTAGTGGTTGAATTTCAGAAAAACCCTAATTAACGGATGCCTACGTCATAGAAAGAACACACCTTACAAGAACTCTACAATCAGCGGCTTGGACTGTGCTTTGATTCACCCCAAAATAACTTTCTTCCCCTTTTTAACCTTGTATTGTAAGTGAGCTATCACGTTACAGCTATCAGGATAGTGGGAGTAGAGAAAGTAAAGTACGCGACTCGGGTATAAGGTTCGCAAATTACTGCACTAGGCTAACGCCTTATATTTTTCGCTTGTGCGTAATTGGCACTTATCTTCCTCGTTACGTATCATCATTGTTTATAGATATATAGTTAGTCAATAACTGTGTAAAGATGATTTGTAGCGTTTTTCTTGCGCCATCTACAGTATAATGTTGATAATCCCGTTAACTTGACAATGCACGACAAAGTTTTCTAATCTGAAGGGAAAAAAGGTGCAGAGTTCTGTCTGTCAATTGGACTGAAATGTTAAAAGAGAGCTGATGAAGCTTCAAAATAGATTAGACAATAGAAGTTCATACAGGAAATGAAATGATCTTTAAAGAATGAATTATCTAATGTTAGACATTGACAAAAATGTCCATCTTTCTGAATTGATTGCCATCTTTTGTCATTATGTATAAGTAAGCCAGAAAATGTGCAATTCAAGCTACGACGTCCGTTAGAAAAATTAAAGAAAGGACATAACTTGGAACGAAATCATCGGTCCCATCTATCCGTAGTATGTATCTATCCCTTCAAATGATATTTCCATAAGTTTGGCTAACCATATCTCTGTTACCAATGGTAATATACTAGTTAACAGTTGTTCCTCGTTGCCCAACTACCACTAGATTCATTGTTGTCTTTCTCCTTCAAAAATCTTGACAGAAATGTAAATATTTACGATCGATTTGCGAGAAAGCTTTTCATTCATTCCCAACATACTTTCAGGTTGGAACGCGACCAATTGTTTACTGAGAAAAAGACGACGGAGAAAATATATTTTTCGACATCTTTTGTAACTTTTCAACCTCTTCGTTCTTTATTCCAAAAGTCATCCAACTCATCGGCGTGGACGAACATAAAAGATACGATTCCTCTATTGAAACCCCAATCCTCTTCAACAATTGGAACATCACCCACATCACAATGCGGTTTTGAACTAACATAACGTAGTGTACAAATATATCCGAATATCGATCAAAGATATACATCCCTGTTATGAGCATTCATGAATATCAATCTATCTTATGGACTTGAAATGATTACCTCGCAGCTTTCACTCTTTTGATCTCTACCTACGTAAAATTTAGTTTTGATGCAAAATATGCTGTCATCATAAATGTATCTATGTTCGGTGAATCGTCCATTTGTACTTGAATGAAACCACTTCCAGTCATCATTCTAGATTCACTAGAATTCGCTACAGAAATGCAGGTTTGAAATATTTCAGCACTAACACGGTATGAATAGAGAGTTATTGCACATCATCTGAGGTATACGGCATGCCTTACGATCTTGGATATTTCTTCGCCGACCTGCCCTACGATTGATAAGGTGAAATAATACGGCTTTCTCTACGTCTTCATCATTTGTCAACCACGATCTCGAGCCAAAATACTAAATATCACTGACTACTATGACTTATATATATATATATATATATATATATATATATATATATATATATATAAACGAAGGAGAGCACTAGAGTGTGACCGAAAACCCACACACAAAAAAAATTTTCCATGCGTTTTCCTTCAGTTTCTAGTTACATAAAATTTACATTCCGGGGGTAGGGGGGGGGGGGGGAAGATTATTTTTTTTTTTTTTCTTTTTTTCTTTTTTTTTCTTTTTCTGTGCTTGAGGATTGGGAATGGAAATTAATTTTTTTTTTATGCTTTTGAAAATAGGGATATAATATTTTTTTATTAAAGAGTATATAGAAAAAATATAACATAATAGATATGATGGATGGTAAAAAAATTATATATAAAAAAAAAATAAAGAGGGAAGGGGAGGAGGGGAGATGCCCCCCCACGGAAATGATGTGAATGATTGAACAGAGAATGAAGTTGACAAGTGACCATCGATTACAGTTTCCTGTGACCTTGTTGCCAACATAATGCAATGAAAGTAAAATCACCACCTACTCAGGGGTACCAAGTGTAATGTAATTGTTGTCACTCACGTGAAGGGGGCAACTTAGTAAATAGGAGTGAATCATGCTGAGATTATCAATATATTTTCTGGAATTAGTTGAATTTTGTTCTTTGAAAATTTTGTGTCATTTCAAGGAAAGTTCTTTTTTCAAGATTGGATTCATGTTCCAATATAGTCACATTATCATAATCATGATTGTGATCGAGAGTAATTGAATGTTTAGCTAATGAACATTTTTTGTTTGAGATTTCTTATATCACTTTTATGAGAACAAATTCTATCTCTCAACTTTCTTTTGGTTTGGCCAATGTACTTTCTTCACACTGAGTGCAAGGGATACAGTAAACAACATTGGAACATAATATATATATATATATATATATATATATATATATATATATATATATATATATATATATATATATATATCTCACAGCAGCATGGCGTGCCCCCAATATTTCACCACACAGCTAATTACATTCTTCTTCTCGTGGTAAGAGGGAAATATTCGAGAACGTTTCAATTCCGATCCTCGAGTCGCCGGACCGAAATCCGTCTTCATTATTCTTGTCTTCCGTCTTCGCGATCCATTTCGTTTTAATAACCCCGAATGGATGCGAGCCCTCGTACTAAGCCGGAGGAATAATGCCCTTGAAGTAGCGGCGCTGCGGCAAATTTTTGTCTAACAGCCTGATTAACGCGTTCGCAAAATAGGGACGGAAAGCACGCGCATTATTCATTACTCATTTGCCAGTCGCTCTCTCGCGAATCCTAGTTGATACGGGGTTGGAAAAATTAAAACGGGGTTGACCGCTATTAAAATTTATAACCGAAACTGAAGCTGTTTTTTTACTCCCACTTTTTCAAACAGTTCATTACGTTGAATTGTCAGAAGTTTCTGGGATTCTGAGCCATGGTCCGCAGGTTTTTGGGCCTGACGTTTCGTCTGTATTTGCGGCAGACATTATTACATTTTCAAAGGCGATGCGGCAATGGTCCAAGTATCCTTCCCTGCTGCGGGGCTTTGATTTGATGTGGTTCAGATGACGTGTCTTTATGTATCGGACCTACAATCGGACTGTCAATCAACTCTAATTGATTTACCGATTTTTCTCTCATTGGGAGGATCCGTGTTGCTGGCCGTGGAAGTCTACAACCTTTTGTAAAGTTCTTGCTTGCTTGCTTCTATAGATTATCATTATTGAGACGATCAGTACCAAAATGCGCAACATGGAGAGCTATTTGAAGTCGCAGAAATTTTACAGAAGCTTAATATCATTGAAAACTGCAAATCTTCCTGTGAATGGTAAGTATTCAAGTTTGATTGTTGAAGAGTGGGGTCATACTGAGAAATGCAAACTGGCTCCTTCGCCAAAAATTTCGTTATATTCAAAGTCGATAGAAAAACAAATCGTTAATTCTGAAGATCCTAGTGACGATTTCGGGACGATTTTTGCATTTTATTTCATTGTCATCGGACTTTGATAATTAGGCAGCAAATCAAATTGAGTTTCAAAGTTGATCAAAGCCGCGTTACCGTTTGAAACATTGTATATCGAGCTAATGAAAGCCGTGTCTTATCTTCGTAGTTTTTTGGGTTTGACCCACTAGGAAAACAAGAATCATTCTTGGAATCTATACAAGTGTATAAGGGTACTATGTTAGTGAGAATGGTTGCTATAAATGTGATGGATGAGTTATATAAAAATATATGAGCACGAAGAACACCTATGTGAAAATGAAAAAACTACCATGAAAACGTCAAAGAACGAGTTGAGATTTGATCGTCATAACTTTTTGAAATGATATAAAAAAAAATGCACGACGTGCGTCAAAACGCAGCGTGGTTATGGAGGTTGAAATTGGACTTTGGACAATTGACATATGATAAGGATTTGAAAATGTGAACAATTATGAAGTATGACAAACTTTTTGAAATGATTTAAAAAAAATACACGACGTGCGTCAAAACGCAGCGTGGTTATGGAGGTTGAAATTGGACTTTGGACAATTGACATATGATAAGAATTTGAAAATGTGAACAATTATGAAGTATAACAGATACAACAACTATTTGACTGCTGCATTTGACTGAACTCAAACGAGCGATGCATCTCCTATGACAGAATCGTTGGTATTATGAAATTTTTTATCAATGAGTTAAAAGTATGAATCAATTTCTCTCAAGTGGTTGGGATCTGGTTTTTTATTCAGACATTGATCCGACTGAGATATGAAGGCCATCTCCATATAAAATCTCTTGGTGTGATTGCACTCCTTCGTTAAAATTTCTGTGTAATCAAAATTCATATGATGACCAGTACTATTCACGTGTACACCCAGTGCACATCTATCTGGGTGAAGCCTAGGTCACTTATATGACCTCAGAAGATGGCATTACATCACATAATCTGATAACATTCAATAGCGGCAATATCCATTGAAAGTAATGAGCATATGTAGATCCTTCATCAAAAATATAACCCGCACATTGAGGTATATTAAAAAAAGTACATAGTTATTATGTATTTTTTATGAAACTGTTCTTGATATAAAAAATGTTTTGTATGCGACTGAAACATACAATTCCATAGGATATCTCCTTGAAAGAATTTTACCTAACTCAGATGGTAAGGGCGTTGAAATTTTAGACCAGTAGGTTTGATGGACGAGCGTTCAAATCATAGTTGGCATGTTCTTCATATGTACTAAAAAGTACAAGCTAATAGTTCATCCTAAGTTTATACCCTCCATATACTACAGGTGTGTAGCATATTTAATCAACTTCCTAATGACATCATGTCATATGCGTAGCACTTGCTTGTTCTGAAAAATTGAATGCTAATTATACAGTAAGATAGCTCAGTTACAAATTTTCATGAAAATTGATCGAGGTACAAAGAATTCGGAGGTTATAGCTCCCATTCCTTTTCAACGAATGGACAAAAGAGCAATTTTTTTTGTTCTTAAATTGTTCGTTCCGTTAACCAGCTGACGAACGTCAACCCTCAGAAGTCGAAACTTGTGCGAGCAATGGATCAACGAGGCCTTACCTTTTAACGTGCGATTACCCAGTACGGTGGCCCGGCGAGGAATGTTGAATAGAACTTCATTTGTATGTTCAGAATAACTCCTAAATCGACAGTATAGACCCATTTGAAAACCATATTAGCCCAGGTGTCAGTAACAGTAACACTATCTCAGCACCAAACGGGGAGAAGAAATAAAGGTATTCAGTTCCTCTCCCGAAAACCTCCAACCTCTTTAATATCAAACACAATCTCTAATTCTTTTCGACGCCACGTCGGTTTCTCACGTCTGAAATGTCGTTAATATATTAGTAAATAATCCCATCACAACCCATTTGCAGCAATGCTCGTGAAACATACCTTAAATTTAAAAGATGTGATTGGTATATCAAACTCATCAAATGTAAACAAGTTTCAACTAACATGAAGACCAATGAAATTTGCAAAGATCGACAATGATGACATTACTTCATATTCAGTATCACCTTCGTTTGGGTTCGAAAGCTGTCGTTTTTTGGAATTACATCCTGACGTTTCTCTGGCGGGAGTGGCTAGCTTCTTTAGAGGCTCATACACCTTAGTTTGACTCCGATGAGTGCTCAAACTCAAGATGTAGGAGCCTCTCAGAAGCTCCTTTTCGCGCCAGCGAAACTTCAGGAAGAAATTCCAAAAAACGACGGCCTTCAAACCCGAACAAAAGTAGTGATACTGTCATCCTCGGCCGCGAAAGCCTTAACCATTTTGTCATAACTTCATGTTGTTCGTCTGTTGAGGCCTACTTGTAGTACTAAATTTTTCGAAAATAACTGCAATTTCTTAATACTCCTTCACAGTCGGCCCTTAAAACTAGAAACTCTTGAATCTTGAAGCTGAAACAAATCGTTTTCATAACATTTTTCCGCTACACATTCGTGCAAATCGTGAGTCATCTTGAATCATTTGAAAAAATAGGCCTGCATGATTTTTTTAATCTAGGCGATTTTATTATGCGTAACAGATAACATGGCAGCAAGTACTACACCGCATAATTTCATTGCATATTACGATTTCTCGTTTATCACGATTCGTTTCTGTTTCAAGTTTTTCGTCTTCGGAGGCACACACTTTTTATATTTCCAAAAGTACTCTCCAGGAGGAATATGAATACGGAAAAATTCGATACGCTACGCTTTCAATCAGTAAACTGTATAACAAAGTCATGAAATGAAGCCGCTCAATATGATTTCCAATAGGAAATGAAATTCCAAACAACGAAAACATGGAAAAAACTCATCTCAACATGATGCGGATCGAATTTGAAAAATGAAACTCTCTATTCCGCATTGGAAAACATATGCGTATCTGGCTTTGAAATGCAAACCAAAACATGCAAATCCAATTAAACCACCACCTACATAGCTTCCAGTGGTTATTGCAGAGCCGAGTCTATTATTAATTTTCAATGAGAATGTCATGAATGCAATCAAACATTTTGAATCATTCGGTCCATTGAAATTATGCGCGGTATAAAATCAAAACTTTATTGTTCGCCATGGAATAATAGCCGTGCATGAAACGTACTGCACACTTCATTGTTACTTTCAACTAGCTTTCAGGGTAAATATGCGAACGTGTGCATTTTTTATTCTTTTGTGGGCAAATCTACGGTTAACGGTAAATATTGACAATTCACAGCTTTTTATTCCACCCAGCCATATTTAACAGTGCTTTGGAATTACATTCGGAAAAGGGTAAATAGAAAATGCTAATATTTAAGAAAGTTACAGATTTCCTGACTAGTTAGCTGTCTATACTTTCACTTCGTACTCTGACCGATCTGCAGCCTTTGATATTTGTTTGAATGCCTGCCAAATTCATTTGATTCAGTTATTAATAAATATGGCACTGGAATTTGCTTATTCTGTTGACTGCTCAAATAAAAAAGTATGGTTGTCGATCGGTCAGGTAAACTTCAAGTTCAATATCTAGTACTCCAAAGTACTTCAAATAGACTTATTCTCGTGAGAAATAGAAATATATTCATGAAAAATAGATCGAAGTACGTTGAAGAAGTATAAACCGGAAGAGTAAAGTGTGCTTCACTGGTTTTATAGTGTAAAAAAGGTGAAATATGCCCTTCTTCCCAAATTTGAGAAGCCAAATTCGTATTCTACACATTGGATAATGAGTTTTTGTGAAAATATCTTACCAACATGATGATACATATGATAACTTCACCTCGAATCGAAATGCAAGTCGTTGATGATATGTTTGTAATGGCTGACAACTCTTACTGGCATGAATGAAAATGGTAAAATCCGTTTTTGGTTGAAGGTTGCTATTTTTTCTCAGTGAATTGTTACTTTTGAATTGTTTTTGTGTATTTAATGATTCACAATTCACAAGCCATTCTCAAAAGCGTTTTTTCTGTTCACCCTAAACGCGTCGACGTCATCATAGATATCAAGGATAGTGAATTTGTGTATGATTTTTGCCATCCTTTGGTGGGCACATGTTAAAGAAATGGTATGAATTGTTTTGTTGCACCCATATTAATATTTCACCAGATTCAAAGAACGATATATACATTTTTATCAAGTTTTCGAAAATACCAGGTTTCTTAATATAATATATAATATAATATTATAACCTCTGTAGAAAGTGAAACTTTTTAACAGAGCTCAAATCATTCGAACACCGAACTTAACGCACTTGACGCGCGTAATAAAAACCTTTGTTAACATTTTTTTTCTACCGTGAAATTTCAGTAGGTACCTATGTGTAATAAATAATGGAGTATTGAAGCTACTGGAAAAACAAAAACTTTTCGAAGATTCCAGGTACTACTGAAAATACGGGAATTATTATCAATTTCAAGTTTATACGACAAAAAACCTGAAATGTTCAGAGGACCAAAGGAAAAGAGATGCGAATTCGTTTTCACTTCATGGTATCTTAACGGTAGCCGCCCTTTATATTTTGGAAACTATCAGCCTGTTAAAGAAACATCACTTATCTAATGGGAACCACTTTTCTTCATATAATACCCCCAGCCACAGTAGTAACATGGAGCTGCCTATTCCAACAAGCTTCTCAGTTAGGGACTCAATTATATTCAATGGCATTAAACTTTTCAATCACCTGCCAGTTCAAATAAAGGAGATCGTGGCGTACAATAGGTTCAGAAAGGCAGTCAAAATGCTACTCGTTGATGGGGCCTATTATACATTTCAGGAGTATTTTGATGATACTTTCGACTCATGATATACTTACGAAATATTACACTTAATATTCCTGTGCTTGCTGTTGCATTTATATGTCTTTGATTTGTGCTCATTTACCTTCCGCTCATCTTAATCTGTATTTCACATCTTCATTTTTATTAATATTATGTTTGTCTTATTTATTCACATGTTTTAAAAGATTTTTCCTGTAAGATTATTTTTATTATCAAGAATAATTTTCAAGACTTTGTCTATAAGTTGTATTTACTTCAGACAATAAAGTATATTTGATTGATTGATTGACTTCAGACTTTTGAAGGTTTCATGTCTGATTTTGATGTAAAAGCGATCTCTGGGAGAGAAAAAGAGATTTGGGAGGTTTCCAAGATCACACAAGACGAATATGTGGAAAGACTGTACTAGTCCCCAAATTGTCCTCAGGAAAAATTTTGGTTGTGGATGGAAGAAAGAATTTCAAACCAGATTTACAGGAATCAGAAAAAAATCTGGTAATTCTGCCCACAGATTCACGAAATTTTTGGTACAGATTTATCATGAAAGATTTGCCTACCGACGAGTAGAATTAGTATTGGACGAACTCAGGCAGTTATACTGGATAATTGATGAAAGATCCGCAGTGAAAAATGTATTTTTTAAATGCCTGAAATGCAAGAGATGGAAAGACAAACCAAATATTCCGCAAATTGGACAATTACCCATAGCTCGACTCATTACAAATGTGAAGCCCTTACGGGAATGGACTATTTTGGACGACTGACCGTAACAGTAAGACGAAGATCTGAAAAGAGGTTGGTAATAATGGCTATAAGACAAATAGTTTCTAGAAGAGCTATTAAACAAATGTATTCCGACAACAGCACGAAATTGCGAGAAGCCGCTGAAGAACCGAAACGCGCAATACCAAAAATAAATAAGAACAAACTTGCTCAGGACTTCACGTTACGAGAAATTGAATGGAACTTATTAAAACGTACTGAGCGAATACAAATTAGTTCAAAGTACACCAAATGATATCATAGATAACGTTGTATAAAATCTATGAGTAACGCCATTACAACGACAATGAATCTTTTCAAACGCTCCCGAAGCTTGTCTCCATAAATAACAGGTTCAACGCTTCGCTTCATAACGGCACCCATTACTATCACCTAATTCGGTGAATCTCGCAGAGTAGATTCATCTCGAGATAAATTGCCTCCTCCTCGGAACACGATGACGATCTCAGGTGTAGATGCGGCGAGAATAACTTAATTCCGTGTTCAACACAATACTTAATGAAACTACTTGAGGGCAACACATTAATTAGAAACCTGGTCGGCTACCCGTCGTCGTCTGTTGGTGTTTTCTGAACGTGTTTTTCTGGAGAAGGGGTGATTAGTGATTGAGCTAGAGGTTACGTAATGGGCTTTTGAGAGTCACTCCATATAAATCATCAGAATTCGTCTTCGTTTCGCTCTTTAAATTATTCTTGAAGATACAGAATTGTGGCCCAGTCTCCCCGCAAAGTTTTATGTTATTTTATCTACAAATGTTAATTAATGATTATGATTTGACACTTTTCTGAATGTCATAATGACGTTTATAACCGCACTAGTGCTTTTTCGAAAATATTACCGCACTAGTGCGGTAATGAGATAGGAAATAAATTTCAACCGAGATGAATCGCTTATTGAATGAATACAAAGAAATCAAATGGGAAACGATAAGAATTCAACCAAACGTTATTTTTCTCTGAAGAATTACATGAAAACTCATTATTTATTATATAGGTATGTGTAAAGTGCAGTTAACACTTATCGCCGCATTTTCAATATCGGATGGTAGATCAACTTCACTTGAAGAAATTTTCACTCAAGAAACTTAATGATGGTTCTGGATATCGATCCAGAAACGGCTTTGTTTATACCTTCCGTTGCTACGATTACAAAAATTATCACAGGCAACTTGTGTTTTCAATTATCAGAAAACTGTCATGAGTAGGTACGTCGAAGTGGAATATCAATGAGGTACATTCAAAGATAGTTATGAAAACGTTGACAGTTGTACGAAACTCGTGGGATACTACTTTATTAACGCACTCATATGATTACATGACATGGCGTGTTCGATTTTACTCCCGTCGGGAAGCGCTGGTGAAATTCGTGGTCAAAACATCAGTTATTTAGGTGAAACTAACTTAACAAGACAAACCAAAGTGTGTACAATATTTTTTCACTCTTCTGTTGGATTTTGGATAAAGAAGGAAAATAACGGAAAATGATGGTGGCTGAACCCTCAGAGCATCATTGAATGAATAAATGAATGCCTAGCTGATCACTTTCATTTCAAATCAATAAAAAAGTCAGTCTCATGATGGCAGACATAATCTCCATCCTATTTAGCGCCACCTGATTTTCGAGCTATAGGTACAGATTACATGCCATTGAATCGAACCTATATTCGCCGGATATGTATCTTCTACGTGATGAGAGTATAGACTAGCTCTCTTCATATTCCTATTTGCAGCAACTGTAAAGAGCTGACTGCCATTTGCACCGGTTGTATTTAAGAGCGATACTCAATAAAGTAACACTCAGAATCTGACGATATCCACTGATTCCAGTTATACTAAGTTTTGAAAATTCCATTAGTAGTCTGAACAGCCGTTAGTTGGTTAAACGATTTTTTCAATATTTTCCACAGGACAAGCCCTATTCGAGTTATGAAGAGGTGTTGCAGCTGGCAGTATCCTGTAGAAATATGAGGGTTTTCCTAAACATTGACGAGTAGTATTTGACCCCTTCTGCACCGGGGTAGCTCACTAACTCTCTCGCAAGATTCCTGGTGGTTTCATCCTACCGCTTTTTGAAGTTCCAGGATTAGTATTTAGTGGGCATAGCAATTGCCAATGTCGTCACACCATTGAAGTGATCAGGTCTCATAACTTTGGACAGGCAGCCTATTTGACATAGCCTTGAAGTAACCCGTGATTTCTTCAAGTTTAGCTGTGCTTGTTTGCTGTCGCTGTGAACGGTATTACCAGTTATTCTTCGTTTTTTTTTTCAGCACTTACTCGGTTCGGGCTACACTGGCAAATTTCCCTAAAGCCCCGGCAAACCTTCCACATCCAAGGCACTCCAAGGCCCTTATCATTCACACTTATTATTTGTATAGCTGCTTTCATGTATATTAAAATTGAGCATCAGATAATTCATGGTTATCCTCAATTCGTTTTTTTTTGTTGTTGCAGGATCCTCGGCGAATGTCAACTCAATCGGGGACTCACAGACGAGGCACGCTGAAGAAAAACCAGTAACGTACGGGGAGATGATCGTAGAAAAAATCCATGGTATCGGCGAAAAGTTACTGGGCCACCATAGATCAGACAGCGACTGCTCTACAAGAGGGAAAACAGGTAGAGGTATTCTCGATAGTTTTTACATTTCTTTACCTTCAAGCCCTGCCTACTTGGATCAGATTGAGATTGAGTGAACGTTCTAGGGCCAATTGCACCGCTCTATTTAATGAAGGTTCAAACTAGGATCTGTTTAATCACTAAGGAACGAGTAATCTGATTGGCAAATACATAGCAACAAACTCTGGTTAAGATGAACCAAAGTTAAAGCCAAGCGGTGTAATAGGCCCATAGTCAATAGAATATATGCCGACTGAGTAAAAAGTTAGCTTCATCATATATGATCATCAAAAACACTTATGGTAGAATAACATTTGACTACGATATTCATGTAGCTTTTGAATTCGAAAATCATGCATATCGATTTTCAACTGACATTCAGTATCTAGGCAATTATTTATACAATGAAATAATTTTATTTACGACGAAGTATTATACTTATGATTAATAATAAATATTCATTCACTTTGAAATACAATACAATGAGTGATACAATGGATAAAATTGAGTGAATAAAACAGGTTAGACCCACGAAATGGAGGATTTCACTTGTTTGTGAGTGAGAGAAATTATACAAAAATACAAATAACAACAAAATACATGCGACATTACAAGTTAGTATAGTCACATATTAACGAGAGAAATGTTTATAAGGGTAAAATGAAGACTGTATTTGGAATAGCATAACTATAAATTATATAAAATACAACTCTTTTCAATATAAGAGATAAAACATGGAATGAAACAGAAAACATTGATTGGTGTATGTAAACACACTTTTAAAACAAACAGGTATAGCACAGATATAATCATTACAGTAAACGTGAGAGTCACACAAATTCTGCAGTATAATGTCATATATATTCCCCTAGGGAATAATGGCGAGGGATTAATACTCTTCATTCCCTCTTGTCTTGTCCAGTGACTAAATTTCTCGAATTGAATATCATGATAAATAAATGAGTCGTAAATAAAGTAGAGTATACTACTCGCAATAATGACTATTATTATTGACTCGTGGTATTATCTACTTTTATTTCAGTCGGGAGACTCTGTTTTCGCATTCTCTCTAATTTTGTGGCTAGTAATTCACAGAAGCAATAAGGAGTTTTGGTAACTTCTGCCTTCAATATGCTCAATAGTGTACTGAATCGGTTACTACATAATTTCGTGTTATTTTCATCAGACATTGGGTTTTCTTATCCCTCCAATCCGGCAATCAACCGACTTCCAATCGTCTTTAATGACCCCATAAGCACTCGAAACCAGACACACACAGACAGGTCAGAGACAATTTCCGATGTAGTGATTGCAAATTAATGGTTTCTGGTTTCAGTACGTACATAGATATAACAAGAGGAAAACCGTGAACCTCCTTATATGTACGGTTTATTTGTGAGTATTCTTGATCCCCTATACAAATTTCAAATAATTTACAGAGTTGAAGTAACGAAATCCATAAATTAAATTGAACTGGCGACACGTGTTTCACTATACGATAGCTTCCTCAAAAATTATTTTTTCCTGCTTGAGAAAGCTGAACGTGTCGCGGTTTTGTAAAACCTTTGTCAGTGAGAATCGTACAGAAAACTGTGATATTTTTTCAATAAAATTCATAGCTCTAACTGTATCAAGACTATTAGAAGTTATCAGGAACGTAACTCAGTTTGGAAGTACTTTCTAACCAGATTGTCATAAAATTAACGAATTTTTGAAACTATCAACTGATGTATTGATGAATGTTTTTGCATAGGGTATTACGAAAATATTACGGTAGGTTATGCTTGGTTCATAGACCAAACTTCTACTTTTAATTTATCTTTTTGATCGATTATAAGAAGAAGAAGAAGTCGGACAAGTTTTTTCCTCTCCCTTCTTCTTCTTCTTCTGAGTGAACAATTTCGGACTAGTATCGTTTGAAAAAAAAACACAGTTGTGGATGACGATGTATTTCAAATGGGTATCCAGTCAAAACACAAATCTGTCATTCTCTGAGTCCCACCCGGTCTAAGTCACAACTAACTCTCGCTTGTTTTTACGTGTCGAAATTCTCCTGCAATTCAATGTACTTTCACGTGAAATCGAACTAGATGGAACTTCGTGAACCTGATAAGAAGAACTACACGACAAAATGGCACCAATATAATCGAACCACAAAAATAATTAACCAATGAAGTGGGCACGGGTCAGCTAGTCATATAATAAAGCATTTATTAATTCGATACACTCGTTGGGTCATTATAATCGATAAATGGCCTTGATACTTCATTGACGTGTATACAGGACAGAGGATAAAATGGCATGGTGATTCCTAGCGAAAAAAGGGTCAGTATGCGCCTATGAACGAATTGTCAATTCGATTTAATATCATATTTTCATCTAGAGAAAAATATGCATACAACTTTTCCCATCTCCAATGCAGTTTCCTCCAGATACCCTTGTTGAGGGTTGACAACATAGCGAAAAAAGGAATGAGGACCTTCTTTATGCCGCGGTGTGCCCCAGGGCTCAATTTTAGGTCCAACACTCTTTATATATATATATATATATATATATATATATATATATATATATATATATATATATATATATATATATATATATATATTATATATATATATATATATATATATATATATATATTATATATATTATATTATATATATCATCTAAAGTTGACAGGACACATTGAACTTTATGCTGACGATACCACATGATTATACTACGGAAAAAAATTGATGACATACATGTCTGTATCTGAAATGATATAACCATAATATTAACATGGCTTCGATCTCATAAACTGACTTTGAATTGTGATAAATTTTCTCACATGAATATTTATAAAAAATAAATCATCCAATCTGTTATCCCCTTTTGAATTTGACAACAAAATTATATTACATAAACAAACAACTCGATTCCTTGTTCCATATATAGATGAAACTTTGAATTGGAAGGCACATATAGACAAAATGAAAAAAAATTATTCCACTAGTAGGTATTTTCTACAAAATTAGGATGTATATTCCATTCATCTGTTTGAAGAATATTCACTTCTCTCTCGTTTACTTCCATCTTCATTTCATGATACCTATCTGGGCTCTGCTTCACAAAGAACTTGGAAACCACTAGGAAGACTGCAGAATAAAGTTGTTAAATTTTTTTATAATCTATCCCGTCTGCAATCTACAATTAACTCATATCGACCAAAGAAACTTCCAGATATTGAAACCCTTCGTGAAATGAGAACATGTGTATATTTATTCACTTGGTTATCACTGTCCACAAACGTTCAAATATTGAATTTGAAAAGAATTGAGACATCCATACCTACAGTACGGGGCAGATTGACCTCTTGAGTAAAAAGAAGTCAAAATCAAATTTTGGCAGTAAATCGATATTACGTGAAGGTGTAGCTATTTATAATCGGCTACAAACAACGATAAAAAATATCAATTCCATAGAAAAATTTAAAAGAAGATTGAAGGAATTTTTACTAACCAAATAAATACTACCCTCAACAGACTTTTTTTGAAACAGTTTCTTTTTTTTTTTTGACTATCTGTTTTACTGTATGTATCATTGTTATATTATTTATTCTAATTCCAACATAAACATCTAGTTCAGGAAGTGAAGCATTTTGGCTCGCAATTTTTTCGTCCAGCATGGATTTACTTGAAATTTTCACAGAAGGTAGGGAATAGCTCAAGGATCATTTTCTATATCATGCCGCTGTACGAGACTTGGAGGTGGTTGCCACCCCATCTCGGGGGTGGAATTATTTTAATAATATTTCAACTGTAGGAATCGACGGAAAAAGTAATTCTGAGAAAAAAATGTTCCATAGGTTTTTTTCGTGAAAGTAATATTTTTTGAGTTATTCGAAGTTGAAAGTAACAGTTTTTTGACGAAAAAATCGACTTTTTCGAATGGTTTTTGCGAATAACTCTAAAAATATGCATTTTATCAAAAGAGTGTAGAGAGCTAAATTGTAGCTTCTAACAAAACAATGCGTTTTTTAGCATTTTTCTACGACGAATACGAACTGAGATACATCAAATTAATGCTTAGCGTTTTTCGCCAAATGTATAGATTGGAAGATTCAAAGCGGAATAACAAGAAAAATTTGCATTTCTCGAATAGGGCTCATAGAAACTTTGAAAATCTTGAGTGTTCAATTAGAGCTTTCAAACAAACCAAATGTCTCCAGCATGAAAACTGACCGACTTATGATCAAAATGAGATCGGTAACCGCTTTTTTCTACGAAAAAAATTTGTGAAAACAACCCCCAAAGTACCCCCTAATTAAAATTGATCGGCACCTTTCTGTGATTCTCTTTATATATGTACTAATAATACACCCACGAAGTTTGACCAATTTAAAATGCCTAATTTTAGAAAAACTGGAGTTTAAAGAGAAAACGATTTTTTTCAATTTCGTGTTTTACCCTTTTCTCAAAAATATCTCCCAAAATACTGAAGATACGAAAAAAACGATGGAGTACTAAATTGTAGCTTCTTCAATGACGAAAATTTTCCTGTATACAGATTTTTTGTGCACTGAATATTCGGCGAGATATAGCCGTTTAACACCTACATTTACGAAGGAAAATCACCTTATTCAAGCGCTTTAAACTCTTCCCATTTGAAAACTAAAGGATCTTGAGTAATTTAATTACATAGTCTCATAGGTCTTGAAAAGCCCTACAAAATGGTTCCTGAAAAAATTTTCTATCACCTAAAATGAAGGAGCTATGCCACTTTTTCCATTCATATTGGAAGACAGAGAAGAAGAAACAGCTGCTCACGTGTATGCGTGTGTGAGTGTACATTTCGTTGACGTGCTCTGACAATGGGGATGACGGCTGCAAAACTCTACCATTAGGAGCGCCATCACTGCATGTACCTTTGACAGCCTCTCAAGTCAAATGACAACAATTCAAAACATTAAACGTCCCTTCTTTGCAATAATTAAGAATATATAGATTTGAAATCGACATAAAATGGTCTTATGTAGTGCATTCGGATGTAAAAATGTAGGTACGCATTTATTTCCAAAAGAAACAAAACTGAAAAAGTAGTGGGAAGTAGCCCTGAAAAGAAAGAGCTTTCACGCTTCTGAACATTCTAGATTATACTCCAGTCACTTACAAAAGAACGTAGCAGAGCTAGTAGATGGTTATTATGATGATTTTTAACGAAACACCTCTGTAATCAGTTTGAATTTTTTACCTTTCACTCAGATCTTTTTTTTTTCTTTGAGGGATCCACCACGATCCCCCAACAAACTTTCCAGTTCTGGTACAGACAAACATCCATATCTATCGGTTGGAGAAAACATCCTGATGATTCTTAAGTATCTTTTGAAAATATTCATTAAAATAAAAATAAAACATAACCTGCAAAATCACTCGTTAGGCCCATGCAGTCGTGCTGCCACCTACTAAAAGCTTTGGGTCATCTTCTCCATTACTTCAGAATCATTGAAGTGCTTTTCATTGTATTCGTACATTATTGTGGATATATATGCCAAAGATGTCTACAAAATTATCTCAGTTATTATTAAAAAACTGATTCTTTTTGAAAACTTCGCCAACCTGTATCTCAAAAGTTGAGGCGTTTAGGACATAAGTCCATAGGAAGTTTTTTTCTTAAAATGGGTCTAAGAATTACCTCCTTGAATATTAGCAGGTGTTTAAGGAACACCCTGTATAATGAAAATTTCAATGTTTTCAAGGATAGTTTCTAACAAGGTTAGGTTGAAAGATCATGAAATTTTATCCCAAAGCATGAAACAATCATTTTTTTACTATTTTTACCCATATTTAGATTTTTGATGTTATTTTATAATTTTTGACAATAAGGGATAGTTTTCACCCCTAAAAAACTGAAAGCGTACAGCGGCACAGTATAGAAAATGAACTAGAGGGTGAAATAAGCCTAATCCCAAATTTTTGTACAAATCGGTGCTGGACGAAAAAATTGCGGGGTTCTACCATTTTTTCAGCTTCAATTCTTGAACTAATCACTATGCTTCTTGGGATGAATAAAGGAATAGTTCACGTAAAAATCGACTTTCCATATTAAAGGAATTTCATTTTCAGGGACAGTTCATCCGATGCTCACCGTCACCCACACTTCGTATTCCTGCCATGAAGTCCTCGGCAAAAAGAGCACAGATTCTTCCCCGTCCCACAGCCAGATATCGAGGAATTCGTCCAAGAAGTCCAATAATTCACTCTTAGTAAATAACGGAAAACTCGAAGGTATGCAGAGAATTTTATTAGTTTATGGAGAAGGGCGAACTTTCATTCGTGTGATGTTTAGACAGAGGGAGGAACTTTTTTTTAGGATTAGCGAATCAAAAAAATATATCCTACGGAATTGAAATGACAGAAAACGTTATTAGTTATGATAATATAGGAGAACGGCAGATAAAAAACGGGTGTGTCGAAATGATTGTACTATTTACTATTGCCAAAAATGTTAATACTCAGTATTAATATATGGGGAATCAATTTTTCTCATTCATTGCCCATAATCGCAGTAGTCGTTCTATATTTGATTGAAATAAAACAAAAAACGATCATTCAGTTGAAGAGTTATCATCAAATTGACGTATTTAGGGCGTAGGTTTGAGAAAACTGGTTATGAGTTGAGAGGTAGCATTTAAAATTGCTGGAAAATACTACTAAAAATTATGAAAATATAAAATAATACAAAAATAATTATTCTACATACGTGAAAAATAGCTATTTGTATAACAAGGCAGCAAAGTGCCACTTTTTCTCCTCAGGATGATGTATACTTTGGATAGATGGAGGCGAAAAAATATTTTCTCCATAAAAATTTTCTCTCATCTATACTAAGATTATGAAGAGGTTCGTTCCTGACTTTGTTTGTTTGTTTTTAGGGGGAAATCTTCGGAAATACCGATCCGATTATGAAAATCTTTGACTAAGAAAGCTACACTAGTCGGGAGTAATATGGGTTATATTTTTTATGATTGAACAAAAAATTCAGTAATAAATGATAGTGAATGTGAATCGACCAGCCGATCGTGGCAAGGCAAAAAAATAAATAAAATAGAAAGTACTACATAATTATTAACTATGTGTTTCATTTAAGATTTCAAGAAGTTTATGCGATTGATAGATAGACACAGGCTATCGTCAGTAAAAAGTAGATCTTGGGTCCAATCAAGTTAGCCATCCCTGTTACTAACATATGTTCAACAAAAATGATGGTCTGTATTTGTTCTTCAAAAAAGTCCATGGTACTACTACTACTATTAGTTACAAATTCAATGACAACAAGTGACAAGAACTAGTACTTTTTGTTTTGAGTAATAACTACTCGAATAGTAGGTTGTTTTAATAAAATCACAAGTCCACAAGTGACAAGTTCCATTATGACTAGTGAGAAAAACTGGTACTTTACAAGGGCTAATATTTATTGTTTCAGGAAGAAATTTGGCACAGTTTGATGAGAAGTTTTGATATATATTAGTAAAAATTCGTACGTATATAGAGATATGAATATAAAGCGGACTAAGGTCCATTTATCGTAGGAAGAATATGTATGAATTCAACAATAAACGTCGAAATAATGATGATCCGTTTATCTTAACGAATATGGTGGTAATACGACAGACTGTATTAATTAAAAATGTAAATGTAGTTGACATTTTCCTTCTATTAGTACAGTCAAATCATCCACACCATATCTATGATACTTTTTCCATTACCACTGTAGAACAAGTGTATACTTTTTTGCCGGCGGCATTAAAAGTGATCATTTACTGTATTTATATTTATGAATGAGCATATTTTGCGATGACAAACTACGAAGAATTCATATATGAAACAGATCATTCCCACTGCACCAGATTTTTGAAACTGAAATTACCCCAAACGAAATTTGCCCAAATACAGAAGAATGTTGTGTATCAAATTTTGAACAGTATTCCTCAAGAATTTTAGAAGACCCTCTAAATACAAGTTCAAGAAGAAATTAAAACAATATTTGATAGAGAAAACATTTTATAACGTTTCTCGTTTTTATGATTAATTTTTCCTTTTTATTCTTCAATTTGTACCATGTTCCACACTGTAAAGTATTATGGAATAAAACTGTCTCGTCACTCATCTTTGTTTCGTTAATAAAAAAATATACTCTATTTTCTAATGCAAGTATTTTTTGAGTATAGGGTTTTTCATATCGAGATATATTAATTGGATTTCTCATATAGAAGTGGTCGAAGTAATTCACTCATAGTACTCAATTGTTATCTTTATTTGTCAAGCTCATTGAGGAGAAGTATCATTTTTGTTGAATTCGACACATGCAAAATCTTTCTCGAACTCATTTTGAGTATGATCTATATCTTCTAACAGACGTTTTGTAGGCACATCTCCAACTCCATAGTATCAAGCGCCATTACCCAACCAATGAAATGCTTTTTCAAATTGTTTTTGTGATGTAAGAAGCCTGTCCACGACTTGTTTTATGTTTTTATCTCTGTCTACTTACTCCCAACAATCGCTCAAATTTCTCTGGAGACAGTCTGAACCTCTCATTTATTTGATTGCAAGGTTATCGCGAAGATGTTGATATTTGATTTTCTGAACATCGAAACCTTATGGATGATTGTTTGATGTTATCCATGCTTCGTATATCGATCGAATTAGACGTCAAATACCAGTTAATCTTCTGCCTCAGTATTTATGGAAACAGAAACGATGTTATCAGTTAAAAAAACACTCATAGGATTAAACGAGTACACATGTTAGTCCCATCCTACTAGTATAGCTTTTATGAACCCAAATTTGTCACAAGTGGAATTTACCAGTGGTACTCTTCAAGATAAAATCATTGTTGAAATAGCCCACACGTAATTGGAATAAAAATCACTTGTAGGATTGGACTGGTGAACTTGACACTCATAAATTACCAGTGTTGCTTGTAGAAACCCAATTTGGCGAAATGGTGATTTACTACTGCCACAATAGTATTTTACCACTGATATTTGCTTCTTGAAGCAGGCCCCTGGTTACAATTTTCTTGAACAGTTAAGTTTTGATTGATCGATCTATACTTGTGTTCATATCGTTAATCAGATGAATTGCATTCTACACTTCATTAAAAAAAATGTTTATCAGTTAAAGAGACTCGACATGAAAATTGCAAGTCAGTGATAAAATATCCCTGAGCAAGAAAGGTTCAACAGGTCTCCAAGCTCACAACAAAGGCGCGGGAATTCTGTACTCGTCGGGTCATTCTTGTAGATATACTGCAAAGGGTGGAAAAATTGATAACAATTCAGAAGAGCACCGATCGTGAAAGTATCTATAGAAGAGAGACAAGTCTCCGACCCTTCTACGATGCTCCAATGAAGTGAGCGAGTCTGTGAGCGAAGAATCACCAACAAGACGGATTGCCTTTCTCTGAATTGAATGAAGAGGCTTTCATGAATGTTTTGGTGCCGTGCTTCATATATGAGAACTATATTCCAAGACAGGCTGTATCTGTGCCTCGTTAATCATTAAAAGCTGACGAGAAGTATTTCTTCGGACGAAAGAGATATCAAACTTTTTGGAAAGCACTCTCAGCACAGCGAAACACGTGTCGCGGTTTTTTGAACCCATTGTCAGTGAGAAACGCACAGGAAACTAACATTTTTGTTTTAATATCTCATCAAAAATAATTAAAAGACGGTGATTCGTGGGTCAGTAATTCTCTTGCTATTTTGTACCAACAACATTCTTTCCACTCTCTCAGCAATTCCCATAATCCCCACGCGGACATACCAATCCGAACAACCTCGTGGAAACAGACATAAATTGTAACTCCTGAAACGGCAAAATACTTTCAGTTCCATTCGGAGTCTCTCCTTAACCTACTTTTCTCGATCCTTCTTTGAAATAAAACTGACCTCACGTTTCTTTTCGGCTTTATGGCTTGACACACTTCCGGATTGCTCAGCTCCGCTGTTTTATAATAGAAAAATCTCTTCAATATGCGAAGTAGCTAAACGCATAAAGCTCCCCAGTGTGCTCTCCCTATCTTGTTATGAATATTTCAAGTTTCCGTGGTTATAGTTTCCCTGGTAGTTGATCTAACTTTAAAGAGCGTCTTTAGAGGGTCTATCTCGGTGCACTCAAGTTGTAAAACCATGGTATCGAATTTGTCTAATCACACGACTACTAGTATATTTTTTGGTGGCTTTTGAATTTTCACTTCCAATTGAAAAATATTATTTATTGAAATGAACGTAAAAAACAGGGTGGGGCAAAATCTGATTTAAAAAAAAACATTATTTATTTGATTTTTTTGATTTGAATATTAAATTTGAACATTTTGATTATCTGAAATTATTGTTAATTATTTTAATGTATAAGTCTGATAATTTTAATACAACTTGCGGCTCAAAAAGTTGTGACAACGCATTTGTCGCGCTTCTTGCAAGAAAAATCTTGTCGCGATTTGTTTTCCTTCTGTCCTATACACTCGCTATACAGTGCGAGTGAGGCACAAACACGAACGCGTTTGTTGTGCTTTTTGCAAGAATATTGCTGTCGAGGCTTGTTTTCCTTCTCAACCTATAAATTGACGTTGCCCAACAATTTCACGCATTTCGCTAGTTGTACACTCGGATATTAGAAACAGATTAGGCACAGAAAAAAGGGAAAAACTCGTGTTTTTGTTCAAATTGTATAACGAAAATGAATAGACTGAAAATATATAGTAATAAATTTTAGTTGTTACGTTTAGTTTAAGAATTTGGAATTATGTACTTCTTTTTTGTTGTTTTTGCTAAAAGCAGATACTCCTTTTGATATTCGAGAAAACTTTCATACTATGTTGTTGAAACTGATTCAAATCATGATTTTGATTTTAAAAATCAAGCGATTTAAATCATGATTTTAATCACTCGATTTCAATCAGCCCAACCCTGGTAAAAAACGTACACAACAACAAAGTGTACAGCTGATGAATAGGCAGGATTCAGCTAAAAGCTGCTTGAAATTTTTCCAAGAGATCAATTACCCCAACACCATAATGATATTTTTTCACTCGACGCGCGTTTTGCTAACAGAGTTAGCATCTTGAGGAGAAGATAATTAATACTAAATCTAAAGCTAGTGTTAGTTGTTTACATACCTAAAGTTTTTTGGTCCGATATGGACTTTGTTCACTACCTGCAAAGTTTGTTGGTCCGTCATCTGTTATTATTGATTATTCCGATTACTTTCTCAACAATAAATTGAAAAGCGGGCTAAAAGGGATAGGTCTCTTGTCACCATTCATGCTGTTTTTACATTTTGCTATTTCTAGACTCTCACATGTATCGAGTAGTCTTGTGTCATGCACATGCTTGAACAGTTTCAAATTGCTTCCATCAATTTTGTGGTCATTGTCTAGAGCTTGTTGGGCGACACTGGATTTTTCCACCCTTCCGTATTTCATGTGTGCAAAATGCTCTTTGAAATGGGAAACCAATTTCCATTCCATTGAATACAATCGGGTTTTAACACTGAAGATATGGCTGTGGTTTCGTCAAAAATCCTGCTGAACCTCAAATTTAGCGCATTCCGTTTACCCAATGGCAACAGGCACACTCAAGCAGGAATTCCCTTTCAAAAAATATGATATCACAATCGTGCGAATCCGTGGGCTCCGAAGAACTTCAGTATTTTTCACCAGAATCGTTTATTAGTACGTAAAATGAAGTGCTTATTTCAAAAATGTGTAAATATACTGGATTTTCCATTAGAATTCCGAAGTGTATGTAACTTCCCTTGTAACTAGAGCTATAGAAAACATTAGGTAAATGAATCCAACACCAATCTCTTTACGGTGCGTGGAAAGAAAATTTTCCCCTTGAGAAAAATGATGCTCTTTCTGCCACGGTATGAAAATATCACTAATAAAATAAGGTAAATATACATTCAAGGTGAATTACACCTCGAGATAAAAATAAAACAAAATAAGACATATCATTATGTAAGTCTACATACGAATAAAAGTTTAAGATCTTAATGTCACTCACTGCTAATCTCAGTGTTATGCTTCATATTTATTGACAAGTAGATCAGATGCATGGAATATAAAGTGAAAATAAAGTGTGTACCGATTTTCATGAACCATTCCTGTTATAAAGCTTTCGATAATTTCGACAAGCTAGTGAATACTCTTTTGGATTTTTGTTATACCAAAATTGTCTGAAAACCAATAGAAATTTGTCATAATTTCAAACTAAATATACGAAATTCAGATGTATGTGGATTGAACTTCATTCTCAAGAATCCCTTCATATGAAATATATTCAGAAAATCACAAGAGAAAATCGGGATGAAAACATTAAAAATCGTTGAAAGAATCCTATGAGAAACAGTGGTTTTAACTTCCTTTGTATAGGTATATCGTTCAACACTACTAAATCCTGCCAAAAACTTACTGGGTGAAATTCATGGACGCGAGCAATTCTTTTTTTTTGAAAGAACCATACACATTCAATTGAGCAAAGAGAGAGATGAAACGAGAGTAAGAGCATCAGGTTTATGCTTGAGAAATAGAAATGAACAGAACATGCAGTTGGAATTCAAAAAACTCTTTCTACTGTTTCAATGTTTTCACTTGATCTCCTTATGACTATTCCACCGCAATAGTTCATTGATGTCTTCACCAATGAACTATTTTAATATATTTCCACACCCAATGACTTTTCAACTCAACCGATATAACTTAAAAAAAGAAAACTTGTCGGCAACATTGAAATGTCAAACAAACGTCGATAACTCTCTTACATATTCATTTCTCCAATAAATCATTCTGATGGAGAAAATAAAAGACTCAATTCAACGTTTGCTTCAATGTGGTTGACAATGTTCCTTGCTGCATGGTAATGGTTCGATTTCTCAATGTTTTTATCACAATAGAACATTATTTTCTTTGATCAATCAAACCTTCAATTATATTTCTGACCAAAAAAAATCATTTCAACCTTTTGTTTGGATATGATTACCTTATTTGATTGGTATTTTTATCCTTTTGTTCTTAGCAACAGGTTTCAATAGTGATATAGACAATGGAAGTTCTAACCATAACCATTCAGACTCAATTCACTTTCATGCTGGTACTCAGATTGAGTTTTTCATGAAGGCATTCAATAAAGCCAATTTTTCTACCAAATTCGATATTATGGGATGGGAATTAAATTTCTATATTATTAAAAAGTTTGAGTGAAACTACCACCAGTGTCACTGAAGAAAAAAGAAATACCTTTCATCTCCACCAGCAGTCAATTTTTTTATATGTAAAAAATGCAAAAGTCTCTATTGAATGACTGGTATGTTGAATCCAGATGAAACCCATTTCCATTTATATCAACTTCCCATACCGGACACAAGTACAACAATGCCAAACCAACTGAAAAAAAATGTTCTAAAATTGTTCGTTGCTCGTCAAAGTTTACCAAACACTGTCAACGTACAATGAAACCTACATTCATTGAAAACTGAATTAATAATTTTTACTAAAACAGGTTCAACCAACAGAAACTCTCCTTCATCAATATTTCCTAGACGAAGGAAAATAACAAAACACCCTAGGCGCTGCTTTGCGTTTCTGAGAGAAGTTTTCACGCCCAAGTCTTTTACAGTGTTTGAACTTATTTTTAGTAATCCTTTAAAATAATTCATTAGAACTTGTATGAGCGTAATAAATGTAAACCTATTTTTGGTTAACCTCAGAATAAACTCACTATTATAACACCCAGCAAATTAAGTTTCGAATCTTTCGAATCTGACAGCCCAAGTAATTTGTGAGATGCGATGTAATATTATCTTCTATATATGTTCATCAGTTGGCATCATCAATCGATATCATACAAATCCATAATTTCAGATATTTCTGCTCGAATTAACCTAATTGTAATCCCAACAAACAGAATCGATTACACCCCATAAACCGTAACGCCCATTCTAAATACAACTATAATGATATTGTATGATTGTATGTTTCCAGCCTGGAAATCTCGTGTACTAAAATCCCTGTCATAAATATTTCTTGGAGTCTATAAAGATTATTTTTATCAGAACCGAATCTAATAATACCACTCATTTTTGTATTTCAGAAATGAGACATATTGTGAGAAAAGCCAGTATGTTAGATGTCAACCAAGTGAAAGTATCCCTGAAAGACATCGTTTGCTACCTGTCGCTTCTAGAAGCCGGAAGACCCGAGGACAAGTTAGAATGTGAGTAGTTTCATTAGTGTTATAACGAATCTTCCTGTATGTTTAACTATCTTGATAATATTCTGAGCTCGAGGATCACAAGGAGCAGCTGCAAGAGTATATTTGCAGGTCCTTGCACATAGGCACCCAATGTCCGACGCGGCATTAGCTAGGGAAGTAAATGTATACTGACCGAATATCTTTCCGAGGATTTTGACCTTTTTTGAAACAATGTATTATTCACTTCGTCCAAACTATGTTCCACTCGCACTTGAACCTGAAACATCAAAAGTCTGATGTTTTGAATTTATGTCCGAAAACCCAATTCGAACACCAGAATGCATTCTAGAGTGGATTGTCAATAATTCATCCAAAAATTCCTTTCCTTCATTGTCCAAGTTGGTATTCCATCAAAAAAACATAAAGTCATAATGAATCCATTAAAAATTGAAAAACTTTCTATGTAAATGTGGTTTAAATCTTTTTGTATAAAACCAATTCAACTCAAATAGGGAAATTTAGTTCCCTATTCATTGAATGCAAACCAAACGAAATTTGTTACTGCTATCCATACCACGGGTCAGGTGCGTATCTGAAAGGGAAGTGATATGGCTAATTATCCCTTCTCCCAAAAAAGGGAAACAAATTTTTTCAATTCTTTGAAATTCTTGCGAAAGCCAGGAAGGAGTTTACTTTTGTTTTATTACGGCAGTTTACGGATTAATATTTCATTTGAATATTTTGCCTATGCATAGTATAAGGTATTGGAAGAAGTTGTCGGAGTTGCCAATGCTTCCTTTCAACTTGTAGAGCCTCTCAGAAA
Source organism: Zygogramma bicolorata (assembly GCA_032362365.1). Classification (NCBI taxonomy): domain Eukaryota; kingdom Metazoa; phylum Arthropoda; class Insecta; order Coleoptera; family Chrysomelidae; genus Zygogramma; species Zygogramma bicolorata. Next base: position 152,549 of record JAVJAQ010000699.1, read on the forward strand.
AAAAACTGACCTTCGGGAAAAAACCTCAATATTATTAATTTAATTATCAATGTTTAAAAAAACATTATTATTTTCAGTCATGTTTCGCCTTTACGACACCAATGGCGATGGCGTGTTAGACACCAATGAAATGGATTGCATCGTGAACCAAATGATGACTGTGGCTGAATACCTTGGATGGGATGTGTCAGAACTTAAACCAGTGAGTATCGAAATAAAATCGATGAAATTCACAATATACCGGCTGACAAAGAATTCACTGTATAAGGCGTCATTCTGTTGTTTGGGGGGTAAGAAAATAGAAACCGATTTTCAAAATAGCACATCATTTGACAGGAAGTAGACATAAAATTAAAAAATATGGCACTGGAACTCTTCTCAACGATGTAATACAAGTGGCCATTTGGATTAAAATTGGCCATTTTTCCAAAATTCAATATGGCGCTACTACCTTTTAGACATAAAATGTACAGAATCAGGGTTTTGGTTGAAATTGTTGACTTTGGTCCAGTTCACTGCAATTGTTTTATTGTAGAAAATGTCGTCCTCAATTACCTAAAACTTTTTTTTTATTATATTTATTCCACCACAACCAACCCCACACAAACCACACCATTTACTTTTATTATTTAATTACTACCTCAATTTCAAATATCCAACCTTGCAAACAACTAAATAGAACCGTCTAACTTAATTTCGTTGTTGCCTGCTAGACATTTGTCAATATTGAGATGAAAACTGTTTCGGAGTTGTAAGTAGCAAGAAAAAAAACAGAGGGGTATGTGAAGAAGTATTGAGTCAACATAAGAGTGACTAAGATGACTAAAAACCCTGGTGATACCACTGTCAAACCTTTTGGAGGTTTCCACTATTTTTTCGGCAGGGGGCGTTGAGTTTGATGTCAAGTCAATTTATTTATTAATTTCGTTGCTTATAAACATTAAAATATTCTTTTGAATCTTCATGGTATTGGTATTATTGTGTCGGATTCGTTATTATAGTAAGTTTTTTTCTGAGATTTCCGGAAAATGTGGCGTTTTTGTGAGTTCGTGTGGACAGTCTAGGTCTACAAATGAAGATGTTCACCTTCAATCTATACCCAAAGTAATTGAAATTATCTATTGGAATTAATATTCTGAATGAACATCTAATCATGAGGTTTCGTTCATCAGGCGATATAATGAAAACTATTGGACTTTTTTAGTGGGACCACAATTCTTATTGAAATATAGCAGGCTTTCAATTCAAACATTTGTTGGACACTTTTTGAAGAATCTCATTTTTTATCACACTATTCTCCAAAGAAGTTCAGATGTTCAAGACAAAGAACAGCATCTTCTGAAGCATCATATTGTCCAAAAATTGCTTCTTTTCCATTGATGACTCCTACATTTATATCAAATCAATCAAATCACACACCTTTATTTAGCCCCATAGCTAATTTGTACATAGAATTTTACATTACATTTTGAAACATTGTCACCACCATCCAACCTAACAATAATATATATAATTTTTTTTTAATAAACGCTTGAAGGAAATCATGCTTTCCGTGTCTTTAATATTCTGATCCAGTCCATTATATTTACTTATCCCTTTGAAAAATATAGAGTTCTGACCTGCGGCTGATCCAACTCTTTGCAGTACAAACTTATCTCTTCCCCTTGTATTATATCCATGCAACTCTTCAAATGTTTGCAAAATATTTTGTAAATATATATATATATATATATATATATATATATATATATATATATATATATATATATATTTATGAATAATAATTTCTAGAAACTGCTACTCTTTAACACCAAATGAAACTAAGGAAACTGTCACTCAACACTAATAACGGTATACTTTGCGATAGATGCCTTCAACTCTTTTAGGTAATCTCGAAAAAGAGTTTCATTTTTCAAAACGACTAAGCTAATCCCAGGGATGCTCGAAATCAAACATGGTATGCAACTGATATCGTATTGGCCACCCATTATCGTTTATGTTGCGATATCTTCTCACTAGCCAATGAAATAAGAATGGAAAAAGAGTAGGTAGGTACTGCACATTTTCACTTGGTGAAAATTAAGCTTCAGATAAGACTGACCAGAGCATGCAGTGACATCTGTACAGAAACCTCCAATCACTGAAAAATCGAACAAAAATCAAGCAATCGGATTTCGCCAAGTTTATTCCAAGCTTTCACCAGGCGTAAGTAAACACACCAGGGTTTCAAGGCATGTTAAGAGTGAGCTAAGACATTATTTGGATACTGGCAAGGAAATTTGGGGGTGTTCAGAACCTCTTGAACCCCCTATGTCTGAGGTCATGAGTAAGGCCTGTCAACAACGAAATAAGGAATGAAGGAAGTAAATTCAACCCTTTTCTCTCAATAATACTTCAATTTTGCTCAATTTCTGACAAATTACAAAGTAGCCAACACTAAATGAATTGTAAATACCAATCACTGCATCTTCGGGTTTTGAATTCCCTTATACGTACCACCTAGTATAATTATACCGCTTGAAAACAAAGTATAGAGTAAGGATCTGAACTTTACGTGGTCCTCTTTGTTCCATTTCTCGAGAGAAACTATTCCAAGTCCTCAACAACCCTTACCCTCGTCGCTAAGGTCGCTCTGTAATTACCAACTCCATGAATACAATGGAGTCACACAACGCCTATCTCGTTCGTCTCAATAGCAGTTCGTAGAAAGGTATTCCAGAAAACTTAAACTCATAATCAATCCTAATAGTGTTATGGAATAGAAACTGCCAAATCATATCATTGAATGATATTTTCGAAACTTTAGATGAAAGTAAATATGGCGTTGCCATTTTTTTAGACATAAAAATCAATATTGCTGGGAATTTTGAATACTTTAGGAGTGAGAGGTCACTCTTAAAAACTTTTTGAAAATTATTTTGAAAATCGTATTCAATATGTTGTTATTGATGGAAATCGAAGTATTGAAAAACAATCCACCATGGGAGTTCCCCAAGGTTCAGTACTGGCCCCAATTTTTTATTTAATTCATGTAAATAGTATAACCAAATCAAAACTGATAGGCAAACATTTTTCTTTTGCAGATGATACTGTGATTTATTATTTCATCGAGAATACAAAACTATTAGAAAATATTATTGAAAAGATATTCAATTGTATGAAAAATGGATGGATGAAATGAATCTGACTATTAATACAGAAAAACGGTATACATGATTTTCAAACAAAAAAATATGGACCAAATAAAATTAAAAATAAAAATGAAGAATAAGATTTTAAAACAAGTTGGAGAACACAAATATTTAGGCCTGATGATTGATGAAAATTTGAATTTTGATTGCCATGTGGATAAAATTAAGAAAACAATTATTCCTTTGATTGGAGCTATAAGAAGAATTGATTGTCTAGATAATCAAATTCAAAATCTTATTTTGTCTCACATATTAAGTAGATATTTAATAACAGTATGGTCATCTTGTAGTAAAAACCAAAAAGAGATAATTTATCGTTTGATGAATGAAGCAATAAAAGTTATTTTTTAAAAACCGTGGGAAACAGCTTCTTTACAATTATATAAAGATATCAAAACTTTCACATTAGATAAACTAATAAAATTTGAGAGAGCAAAATTTGCATACAAACTAACAAATAATTTACAAAAAGGTAATAGTCATTTCAAAAAAAATCAAAATTACATAACTATAATATCAGAAATGCTAATAATTTCCACTCAAATAACATTCATTCGAATAAAGGCAAAAACAATCCTATATCTAGTTGTATAGAAACTTACAATAATCTTTCAGACGATATTAGAAATTCAAAATCCATAAATGTTTTCTTGAAAAAACATAAACTAGAATTGATATCATAATGATGTTCATCAATCAATAAACATGTAAAGTTGTTGTAATTGTTACTTTTCGTTTATTTTGAAACATTTGAACTTAATTATATACAATGTATCATCTTCCTTATACCAGAACTTGTTCTGTTCGGAAGGTTTGATTTGTCAATAAAATATTTTCCAATACTTCTAATCATGATTTCTCCTTATAGTTATTCCCTAATTATAAACATGTTTCTTGTTTCTTGGGATAATAAAACTAATAATAATTAGAATCTGATTAAAATATAGCATCATAACTATCATAAGCATCCATTCATTTTGCAAAACAATACCGATTCATTACAAGCTTTTATTCAACTTGCAATGTATTGTGTCCAACCGATTGAGTTGAAATTTGTTATACACGTTCAGTTTGGATGACAATGAAAAATTAGTTTTGCCCATTTTCAATAAAACATGACGGAACATATCCAAGATGGGGGACTAAGTTATCTTTGATACACCCCTACAATGTATCAAACGACGGGCTTCTAAAGGCGGATAAATTTAAACTCCTGTCATATGGGTATCAAATGAAAGACTTGCTGGGAATATGAATGAGTTGAACTGACTGAGAAACCTGTCCAGCGATAACTTGATAGTAGAAAATCTATTAAAAGTAAAAAAAATGAAGAAGCTTTCATTCAAATGAACTGAAAAAATTAAATACATTTTTACTATCAATATATAACGTTATTACACAATTCATATTATGCCTTTCAGAGTTGGACAGAATTGTGAATTCAATTCATTTGAAATGAATTGAATTCATTTTAAGTGAATTCAATTCATTGGCTTCAATTCACTTTGAAAAAAGTGAATCGTGAGTTGCTATTTTTATTTCGGTGAATTGTGACTTCTGAATTGATTTTCGTGATTTCAATTCACGGAAATGAATTGAAGCCACAATTCAGATTCACAAGTCACAAGCCATTCCCTAAAGCGCATGTGCGTTCGTTTTTTTTTGTACACCCCAACACGTGCATACCATCATCCGCGCCAGTAGAACGGCTTTATTCGTATGCAACGATGATAAATACTCCCAAAAGGAGTATGATATCAGACGAAAATTTCGAGAAATTGGTGATATTGAAATCAATGAAGGGTTCTATGTAGACTTTTCAACTATGTTGAGATTTGTAAGAACTACCAGAATTTTGTGTTATTATTTCAATTATATTCATTTTTTGTATTTTATGTTGACTACCGAATGAATATTTTATTTCCTGTTTCAATGAAAAACAGTATTTTTTTATTTAGAGTGTAATCTTTATTATCATGACCATCACTTATCCATTCATTTGATAAGTTCTATTTGTAGTAGGTTCTAATAATTCAGTGGTTGCATACATCTTACTAGTTAAAAAAAGTATATATTCAATATTTTTTCTCATCTGGAAGCAGACGAATTTTTTCAAGTTGTTACGTACATAGTATTTACCATCCAAGTCAAACAAAAACTCATCTTGACCTCTGACTAGTAGTAGTAAACTTTCTATTAACCCCAAAAACTGATATTCTATAGATATTACCATTACTCTTTCATTGATTGGGGAGTTATAAGAAATGAAATCGAATTATCTGGGGAATATTTGATGACGGCAAAATTTTCGAGTTTTTTTTTGCATTAAAAAAATAGGATGCAAATTAACTACATTCTGAATTCTTTCACTTTTTCATTAAAAGGTGAGAAGTTGTAAGCAAAATGAATTGTGAATTGATTAGAGTAACAATTCACAAGCTAGCTTGTGGCTTCAATTCACTTTTTTCTAATGAATTTCCAATTCATGAATCCAATTCATTTTTGTTGCGTGAATTGTGACTTGTGAATCAATTCACGAAAGTAGTGAATTTGTACAACTCTGCTTATGCTACATTTACCTGTGTAGATAAACAAATGAATTAACAATAACTTGATTTGATTGAATTTATTTATAAGTTAATACGAGTACTTTAATCTCACGACAAGCTTTTACATCATATGAATTGTGTAATAATGTCGAGAATAATGTTTATGTCGATAGTGTTAGTAAAGGTTTTGTAGGAAAAGTTTATTTTATTCTTTTCTGTGCATTCAAATAAAGCTTGTTAAAAAAACTTTTTTACCTCGAACTTTATCACTGACTGGATGTTATAATTTTCGGCATCTACCTGCTTTCAGTCGGAAATAATATTCAATGTGCCCCTGAATCCTTGTAGAATTTGCTTGATGGCAAATTATAGTTTTACCCATTGGCAATAACACAGAAGACCTGAGTTCCCACCTCGCTTCAAATCAACGAGAGCAGACACACATGACTCTCAATTAGCGTGAATCGAATTCAGTTGCCAATGACTGGTGATTTCGTTGATTAAAGTGGATCTTTTCATTCTGTAGTAAGCTGATTGAACGCACCAATCAACGCCTACGATTGTTTGCTCTTTGAGTGTTAAAAGTGGTCTTTTAATTATCATTCGACATTCGAATTGTTAGTTTGCAACACAATTCTGGTACGAGTAGCATCAAGGGTAAATATACAATTACTGCTTAGAAAATTACGAATGATTCTGAAAAAAAAACATCTGTATTGTACGGTAGCTCTCAATTCAGATGTTTCCTAATTTCGAGTTACAACTCGAAATCAAGATTCCTTAATTTCTCGAACTCAGCATTGGTTGAATCGAACTGGCTAATACATGATGAGAAAACCATATTCAACAAAGATACTAATACAGTTTCCCGTATGATTCTCACTAACAATGTATTTACAAAAGCGAGATTGATAATTTCTGCTTGAGTGTCACAGTTTCACAAACCCTATCAGTGAGAATCGTACAAGAAACTATATTATATTTTTTTTCAACACCAAAAAAATTAATACGGTAGTCATTAAAAACACAATTTTTCAGAACATGTAGAAGATCCAATCGATTCAATTTTTTTAGATTAGTCTTATGGTTTGCCTCCTCAGTTGTGTGCTTTGATGAAGAGTTTCTTGTCTGATAAGACTCTGTATGTGGTTGTTGATGGAGTATCATTTGATATTCTCCCAATGAATGCAGGTGTTCCACAGGGTTCAGTTCTGGCGCCCAATTCGTTTCTGCTTCATATCAACGATTTTCTCGAGAAAACATCTTTTTCAGTACATAGTTTTACGGACGACAGTATTCTTCATACTAGTTTCTCTTCCAGAGTCCCCATACCAGCACGAGAAACAAAAATTCAAAGAAACATTCACGTCAATAAAATTAACGATGACTTGGTGAAAATAATAGAATGAGTAACATGAACTTGGTGGAATTTAATGCTAGGAAAACCAAGGCATGTCTCTTCTCAAGGAAGGCCGATCTATCATAGTATTCAGATGTCAGTAGTAACTATTCCTACAAAGCCAAGTATCTCGATGCTAGGAATTACGATCTGATAATCTTTCATGGGAAAATCATGTGAGATCGATGGTGCTTCCCAGAAACTTGGTTTTCTATTTCGTGCGAAGAAATACTTCACTTCTCTAATGATCTACAAGGCTCAGATACGATCTGTCTTGGAATATAGTTCTCATATGCTCACGTCATTGGAACATCGTATAAGGGTCGGAGACTTATCTCTCTTCTATAGATATTTTCACGGTCGGTGCTCTTGTCTGAATCGTTCCACCCTTGGCAATATCTACACGGATGACTCGACGAGTACAGAATTCCGACCCTTTCGTTCTGAAGACCTGTCGAACCTCTCTTGCTCAGGGATCTTTTTCTAACAGAACAGCTGAATTTTGGACCTCCTTGCCGAGGAAGGTTTTCCCGAGGCTTATGAACTTCAAAAATTCAAATTGAATGTTAATTCGTATCTCCTATCCCTTGATTTACGCGGTGTTCTTTGAACAATACAGGGCGTCCCTTTCGTGTGAATCTGCATATAAATAAAAAGGTTGGATAATCTCAAGAAAATGGCAAAAAGAATATAATTGTTTTCTATAGCAAATGTGTAATGCCCAAGGGTAGGGTACAGTGAAACAATTACCTTAAATTCTATATGAAATACTGAATTTCATTCAATAGATAAACATTTTTGTCAGAACATTGTTGCACTTTCATTCTTGCTCTTCAGAGTTTTCTTCAATCTGACAATGTACACTGCCAGAAACTTCAATTTTGAACTCTATATTTCTTGCAATAATTTCACAGTTGATTTCCAGCTTGATGCACCAATGGCAGTTGTATTACCTTGTATTTCAATCCACTATCACACCAAATCAATAATAAAAATAATAATCGTCCCTTTGTACCAGTGATCAAGACGACTGAAGGCAGGTTTAGTGAACGCATATTGCATAACTTAATGGATAATTAAAAATTAGAGAAAATCACGTCATTCAGCTGAGAACTGGCACTTTTGATACCTGATTATTGCTTTGGTATGTTGAATGAATATTATTCAAGTGACCTAAGTGATTTTTTTCCAACTGGAAGATGTAGTTTTCCGTTATTTGAGTTATGGATTATTCATTATTCGTTTAGAAAACCCGCCTTAATACAAATGAGTTGAAGTTTAGCACAATATATTTTTACATTCAACCTGATTTATCCAATCAATATAGAATTGTCAAAGTATTAATGAATTATTCTTCCCACGTTTAAGAGAACGTGTGCCATTGAAAAGAAATGGACTATTACATTAATTGCCCAAAAAGTAGTTTCAAAGAACGCTTCAATATCTCAATGTTTTCTAAGGAGGTTTTTGTTTTCTCCTCAAGTTTATCTGCAAAAATGATTTCCAAATCAGACCATTGTGAGAAAATCTCTTCTGAAACTCTTGTGAAGTTATTCCAATTACAGGATACAGATTTGCGAGTTGAAAAGGGTATTTCGACAAGAGCTTTCACTTACACCTCCAATTTCAAAGAATCATAAAATACATTTCCAAACGACTAAATATCTTCACCTGACTTTCTTTTCGCAGATTCTACAAGACATGATGATCGAGATCGACTACGATGCAGACGGCACTGTATCTCTGGAGGAATGGAAGAGAGGAGGCTTGACCACCATACCATTACTCGTATTGCTAGGCTTGGACTCCAACGTGAAAGAAGACGGAAACCACTTGTGGAGATTGAAACATTTCAGCCGACCGGCGTACTGCAACCTCTGCCTGAATATGTTGGTCGGATTAGGCAAAAAGGGATTGAGTTGTGTCTGTAAGTGATGAGTTTTTTGTATGTACAAATAAAATTCAGATGAGTCGCTAGTTTCGATAGCTCATCTGAATTCGAATTGAAATAAGTAGACCACAACAGAACTGTTACAGTTGAGTATATTTTGATCAAAGTCAATTATACTCCAGTCTATGACGGTAAAAAAAGTATAAACTGTGTATTTATCCCATACTACACCGATTCGTATGAAAATTTGGATATAGGTTCTACTTACCCTCTATGTCAAAATCTACCCCGTGCCGAGGGTTGCTTTCTCCCTGGGGGTGGTTGCCACCCCTTCTTGGGGGTGAAAATTTTTTTATTGGAAATAAGTGTGGAAATCAATAGATTGACTAATTATAAGCACTTTTTGTTCAATGAAGTTTTTTTTGAAAAGCAATACTTTTCGACTTATTCACGAGTGAAATTGTCGGTTTTCAGTAAAAAAAAACACGTTTTCCGATCTTTTTTCGCGGATAACTGGAAAATAATGCATCTAATCGAAGAACCTGTGGATAGCAAAAAATTATAGCTTTTGAAAAAACAAATGCGATTGTTTATTCGTGATGTATGCAAACCCACTACAAACTGAATAATTGCTTGTTGAAAGTTGATTGGTATTTTCAAACGACAAAATGGAAAGTTTCTACGTACAATAACCAAAAACCAATGCATTTTTCGGGAAAAACTAATTGGACCTTTTCTGAAGTCCTTCATGAATCCTTTATTTTTGTTATTTATAAAGTTTTCTAGCATCAAAACTGACCGAGGTATGAAGGAAATAATGTTGAATCCTATTTTTTCGTTAAAAAAAATGTGAATAACTCATCCTCTCTTCTCCCCCCTTCGACAAAAATCGTTGTTACTCCATAATTCACTTCATTCATGTTCTTATGATGAGTTCTGAGTTTTTTATCAATTGAAAGTACGTAGTTTCGGAAAAAATTGAGATTGAAGAGAAAAAATCATATACGTGATTCAGCGAAAAATCACCATTTCTTCGAAATAACTCGAAAAGTATTGATCACATGCAAAATTTCCTGGAGTACAAAATTGAAGGCTATTCTTCTCTGAAAATTTCGGTGTTTCATTTTTTTCTGCAGGATGAAAATAGAATGAGATATGGCCAGTTAAATATTGTGAGGGTTCGCGCAAAATAGCTTTTTTGAGCCCTTTCAGCATGAACTTTTTCAAAAATATAATCTAAAACAAAAAATTATGTAAATGAGCTCATAGCTCTTGAAAAAAACTACAAAATACTTTTTTGGTGGATTTGATTGCTTGAAGACTAAGCGAGTTATGGGAAAAAAACAAAAACAGTTTTTGTAGAAATTAGAGTATGTACATTAGTATATTGAAGACTACACATAGTTACTATATTTCAGGCCTAGTGGAACTATATGTATATTATATATGTATATATACAGATAGTTCCACTAGACAACGATTTTTTCCAAAGGGGGGGAAGAGAGGATGAGTTATTCACAATTTTTTTTTCATGGAAAAAATAGGATTCATCATTATTTCCTTCATACTTCGGTCAGTTTTGATGCTAGAAACTTTTATAAATAACAAAAATAAAGGATTTTTGAAGGACTTCAAAAACGGTCCAACTAGTTTTTCCCGAAAAATGCATTGGTTTGTGTTTATTGTACGTAGAATCTTTCCATTTTGTCGTTTGAAAATACCAATCGACTTTCAACAAGCAATTATTCAGTTTGTAGTGGGTTTGCATACATCACAAATACACAATCGCCTTTGTTTTTTCAAAAGCTATAATTTTGCTCTCCACAAGTTTTTCGATTAGATGCATTATTTTCCAGTTATTCGCGAAAAAGGATCGGAAAACGTGTTTTTTTTTTACTGAAAACCGACAATTTCACTCGTGAATAAGTCGAAAAGTATTGCTTTTCAGAAAAAACTTCATTGAACAAAAAGTGCTTAGAATTAGTCAATCTATTGATTTCTGCACTTATTTCCAATGAAAATTTTTTCACCCCCAAGAAGGGGTGGCGTCCACCCCCAGGGAGAAAGCAACCTTCGTCACAGGGTAGATTTTGAAAAAGAGTATATGTAGATCCTGAATCCAAATTTTCATGCGAATCGGTGCTGTATGGGATAAATACACGGGAAAATGGTCATAGACTGGACTATTATATGCAAACAATTTAGCAAAATCGTTACCTAGATAGGACATCACTATCGACTGTGTATTTTGTAAACCAAAAGAATTCCAGACACGAAAACTAAAAAATGGTTTCTTTGAATCCTTTCAACAGGAACGGGTCAAGAAAATTTGTGCTCACAAACAGCATAGAACCTAACTAAAATGAATCAAATCGCCTCAAATAACAGAAGAGGATGAGTTTTCTGGCCTAGTCAGCAACATACGATATATATTAAAATTGTGTATTTGAAAATTCACTAGTAATCTGGAATAGAAACGCAATGATCTTTTCAATAGTATATATTATATACCGAAGCGGAAAGTGAATAATTTCTCTCCACCAAGGCTGGAAGCCAAGATGAGCTATTTCTTGAGAGAGAAATTTATCTTTTGCCGAGCTTGGTTTGCAGTTTCTCCCTTTAAAACATCCAACCTCTAGTCAAAAAATAAGAACCCACACCAGAAATACTCCTTCACCGATTCATCAGCCATTTTGCCATTTTGGATACCACTTGCCTATTAATTTTTGACGTCGGTCTCTCTCGCTCAGGGCAGGTCGGTCTATTGTCAAAAATTCCGCTATTATTTTAGTAGGTTATTCTTACATGGCTCAGTTGTAGCAAACCTCGTGAAACATAAATGAGCTCTATGATATATATTTTTGGCATATCAGACGCATTAATCAAAACTGAGATGTCTAAAAACCCTAAAAAATTTTAGGGTAAAATAAGCGACACATCTGCGGCTTCAAACTATCTACCCACAATAAAAAATGCGGTAATATGTAAGTGTATAAGTGCTCACAAGATTCAAAACATACCTATTGGAAAAACTGATTGAAAATCGAAGTTACTTGAAATATTGAAACTACTCAAAACTAATATTAGCAATAGCAGAACTCAAAAAGCGCTAGAATTTGAGCCCATCTTTCAAAAAAAATAACCTCAAATCATATGACGCTAATATTGTATGACAATGGGCTTCATCTAGCTCTGGGTAACAATTTGTTACTAATTGTTGTGAATTATTTTTTAATGAATTGGATATATTATTCATTATTGAATTGAAAAAGTCTGATTTGTGAAAGAAAGTATCGATATAAAATTCTGGACATAAAATTCATTGAAAACGACTTTGCAAATATTCATTTGTTGTTTATTCTATAACATTTTATAGAATGAATGTGAATGAAATTCATACAAACCTAAATACTAGTTGTCATTTCTCTGTCAGGACGTTGCTTACCTCAATCAACATCGATGAAAATGTCTTTCTGCCGCGGTAAATACTACACTCTCTCGAAGTATCATATCTTATTATCAATAATTTGTTGGAATCTAATTTTATATTAATCAGAAATTCAGGAATTCATAATTAGCTTACAGGACAACATTACTTATTCACTCATGAGGCACTTATATATAAAAAATTGTAGAAATATCAATGAATTTGAAATCAAACTTAAAAAATATTTTCTCCAAATATAGGAAAGAAATATTCAATAGATTCTTTCTTTGTTTCGGCATTTTGTTTTGTTTTCCGTTTTGTTGTTTCTTTGTAATTCTAGAAAAAAAAATCATTCAATAAAATAATGATAACAGTTATTTATTCCCAAGGAACTACAGTTTATATATAGGGAATATTTATATAATACATTTATTAACGAGCTCAATCAAAATTGTTTATTACTCGAAAAGAAAAAAATAAAATAATTTTTCAAAAAAATATTCCAACAAATAACGCTCCATAGCAACTTTGAATTTGGTCATTTGAGAAAAACATTTTATTCCAGTGGGTAATCCATTATATGTGATAACACCTTTATAGAAAATAGATTTTCTGGAAAATTCCGTCTTGAGATTTTTTGTTAACAAATTATTGAACAGTTAGATTTAAAAAAAATCATAATAGAATATTTCTTATTAGTCACAATAGAATGCAATATAGTAAATATTTTCAGTTTATAAATAGAATTAATGTCTAGGAGACGATTTGGTTTATAAATATTCCTTGTTGGTTCCAAATAAGGTAAATGAAAAATGTATTTAATTGCTTTATTCTGTGAAGGCTTCAGTGGTTTCAGAATGGTATTCGACTCAGTACCACATACGCTGATTAAATATTGTAATTTCAAATAAATTAGTGAAATATAATTTAATTTCAGATATTTCAAAGGTATATAGCTCCTTATCTTGTGCAAAATTCCAATGACTGGTGATATTTTTTTTTCGGATCAGATCAATATGAATATCCCACGAAATATTTTCATCAATATTCAGACCTAAACATTTTATATTACATGACCTGTTAATTTTTTGTTGTCCTAGCATTAAAAAATTTATATGTTATCAACACTAGACTTTTAACTCGAAATTAGCACTAATTTCGATTTCAAAGTCGAAATTGAGAAAAAAATATTGCATTGCTTTCGTACTTTCAGGTTGAACTGTCGAATATACTCGTTTCATTTTCAGTTTGTAAATATACGGTGCACGAACGATGCGTCGCCAGGGCCCCGGCGAGTTGCATAGCGACGTACGTGAAAAGTAAAAAGTCTTCCCAAACGTTGCAGCACTTCTGGGTCGAGGGAAACTGTCACGGAAAGTGCGCGAGGTGTCGAAAACCCGTCAAAGCCGGCATAACAGGCTTACACTGCCGATGGTGTCAAATAACGGTAAGAAACAAATGTCAACATCAGTTATTTTACATTCGTTCACTAACACCCTGTTTTGACGATACAATTTACCGCTGCAACTCCAGAAAATTGCACGTATTCATGCAAGATTTTCAAGTTGCAAGGTTTTTTTTTATGCGATAAGTTGCAGCGACTTGGTAATTTCAATGGTGAATTCGTAGCTTCAAACTACAAATATGTTGTGACATCATTGTGAGGAATGGTAATTTTGAATTCAATTATTCTTGGGAACTCAAGGAATCCAGTAAAGTAATGAGATGAATTTATTACAGTACAGTACAATAATTAGAAATGAATTAAATCATATATTAGTTTTGATAATGTAGGCGTTTATCCTGGTAACATTCAGTGCTATCTTTTAATATTTGCAATGCCAACTGAAAAATAGATGACATTTCTCCCAGCGACAAGTTGCATCGTCGAAACGGACCGTTACATTCTTGAGATAATTTGAGTGGAAAAGCAGCTGATATTTTATTGTATTTTCCGCCCTTTATTCCACTATAAAATTCTCGGGAGGTTTGAAGACCAAAACTTGCGTCTATTAACAGCAATTCCGAAAAAGCCTTTTTACATTCAAAATATCGTTGAAAATGCAAGAACGAAGGTATATTGCACAGATTACACTAACAAGTTTAGATAGGCAATAGCCTACTTGTATTACCCAAAAACTAATGCGCCACATCCATGTAGCGGTTGTTGACACCAACTATTCAACGAAATTGGATGGATTAGAGAAAACTGTAGAAACTACAAATGCAGAATAATGTATTATCAGCAAACTGATGACGACATTTTCTGTGCGAGAAGCAGTTTTATTGGGATAATATGGCGTCACATACCCTAAAGACGAGTTACGTGACATGAAGTTGAAAAAGATACAATATTTTCTGTAACTTAGAGGAATTTAAAGAGAAATGAGAGCGTTATGTAGATCTTCTTTCAATAGGGACATCGTGAATTTCGTAGAAAACTGTATTCAGAACACAAAATATGGGTTGAAAATTTGATTCCGAAGAGATTTTTATGGTTTGGTTTCAGGATAGAAAACCACCAGGTTATTCTCAGATTAAATGAAGACTTTTCCGGATATTTTTTAGGAAACATGGTCTTCATCTACTATCAGAACGAAAAACTGCTCATAACTCACAGAAAACTATTTCGTCGAAATACATTAATTAGAAAGTTATGCTTCAAAATTTCAAAATCGCTTTGCATGTTAGATGACGTCAAAGTCAACTGAAACTGTATCATAAAAGTTTGCGTTTCAGTATCTTATTCCTTCTAGTTCGTGCCAATACAACACATTTTTCGGTACAAATTTTTTTCATGTACGTGGAAAAAAATTGTGTGCAACTCGTGATTGTAATTATTTCATAGATATATTGTTACGATAATTCGCTTACAAAACACTTAGACTTCTCAACTGACAAAAACAGCCAAAATAACTCATTACTAAAAAACTGCCGTTTCAACGAATTGCCTACCTTTTATACTCTTTTCGAATAGAGAAGATTTTTCCGGACTAGTCTATTCGCATTGGGAACGTCTGGCGTTATCTCGACACGCCGATCTATCCAGGTAGAGATGCGGTTCGTTGAATTATGTAATTTTGCCTTTTTATGAGTGGTGGCGTCAGGAAATTCGTTTCGATTTGGTAACAATATTGTCAAAATAACACTGATGGGACTAAAGTCAATATTATTAGAGTGTTATTATTTTTTCCAGTTGCACAACAAATGTGTTTCGCAAGTTAAAGCAGAATGCGGACTCGGAGAACATGCCGTCCATATACTACCTCCAGTCTCCATTTGTCCTATTGTTTTAGATAGGCAGAGGTCTGTGCAGAAGAGGGGCTCGAAATACGGACATGATAACGTAAGTAATCCATTTTACTGCCCGAAGAGATCTTCTGGGTATTCCTTCCTTGTGTCGCCATGCTTCTATCGATCGAAAACATTTTTACAATTTATGACTATCGCAAGTGGCGCGTGGTGAGTTTTTTTTACATCTTGGGGAGAAAAATCCAAATAGAAAAACATGTTTTCAGCTGGGGTTTATGTATCAAACAGGGCGTTGCAAAACTCTTTGTAGAGATTTTCAGGGCTAGACTAGACGAATATTACTTACCAATAAGAAAATCGAATATTTATCTCGATTTTTTAATTTCCACAGAAGAAAATGTGGTTGGCTTAAAAAACGGCTTCACCCTCCTCTACTGGTCTACTCTTTCCACTTAGGTAACTTAGAATGTCTGCTGGATAAACCACCACAACAGGCATTTTGACAAAATAACTGGTCATTATCAAAAGAATAATGAAAACGTTTATCACAAAAACACACCAATAAACGCGATTATTTTCTTTGTGACAAAATGGTTAAGGCTTTCGCGGCCGAGGTTATTAGTATAACTACTTCTCTTCGGGCTTGAAGGCCGTCGTTTTTTGGAATTTCTTCCTGACGTTTCGCTAGCGCGAGTGGCCAGCTTCTTCAGAGGCTTATTCATCTCCGATGATCAGTCATGAGATGAATAAGCCTCTGAAGAAGCCGGCCACTCGCACTAGCGAAACGTCAGGAAGAAATTCCAAGAAACGACGGCCTTCAAGCCCAAAGAGAAGTAGTTATACTATTTTCTTTGTTTTCCATCAGTTTTGTCACGTCATCTGGTGGTCATATGGACACCTCAAATTCCCCTTTATCGCATTCTTATACTGTTTGATTCTACAGGTTTATGCTTGAGGGCATTTTTGTTGGTAATTCAACAGAAAATATTTCTGTGCTTAAGTAAAATTGGTAAATTCCAGATATTTTCAGAGATGTCTCACAAGTGAAAATTTACCTTTTTTGTGAAACTATTTATGTTGCCATAGAAAATGGTGTCCACAAATCAGGACTTCTGAAATTTATATCAAAATGACCACTTTAAGCCAAAATTAAACAATATTATCAATTTTTTCGAGACGTAACATCTTTTTAATCCATAACGACTGACCTATATACTTTGTTTTGATATGTTTCTTCTTTCTCTCCAGGGTTCCATATCAAACTCGAATAAACAACCGGCCATGTCCTTCCAAATAACGACGTCTCCGAATTCCATACCTCTGCTAGTCTTCATCAATCCCAAATCGGGTGGTCGACAGGGCTCGAGAATCCTGAGAAAGTTCCAGTACATCCTCAATCCGAGACAAGTGCATATCCTGGGAACAGGCAACGGCCCCATGGCGGGGCTCAGTATGTTCAAGGACGTACCGAATTTCAAGGTCGTCTGCTGTGGAGGGGACGGGACTGTAGGATGGGTTTTGGAAACTATGGGTGGGTAGACTGAATGTTATAACAAATATTCAACGTGAAATCATTATATTAACTGAGTTAAATTACTCGAAACTAAACTTGAATTCTCTTACTCGCTAACCAAGTTGGCAGAATCAGGAGATAAATTTGAATTCGTTCGTCTCAATGCATATTTACATTCTTAGTTTCTTTGCTACACATTCAGCATGTTTGAAAAATTCAAATGTTCATCAATAAAGATACCAATATACAACACAACTGACAAAACTGACCAAAATATATTGAAAAATCACCAAATATACTTTTCTGCAATGTCTGAGAATAATTCTTCATAGAGGTCAAAATACCCATAATTTGTGATGATGAAAATATATCCAAATATCTTCCTATTTCAGATAAGGTAGAGTTGGAATGCCAACCAGCGATAGCTGTGATTCCCCTGGGAACAGGCAACGATCTAGCGAGGTGTTTGCGATGGGGTGGTGGCTACGAGGGGGAGTCCATACACAAAATCCTCCATAAAATTGCCAGGGCGACCAGCGTTATGGTAGACAGATGGCTCATAGAGCTCTTTGATACAGCTCCGCCTGATCTTGATCAGAAGATCGATACGAGGATTCCTTATAATATCATCAACAACTATTTTTCAATAGGCGTTGTAAGTACCCTGCTACTTTGAGTTTATTATCTCGAATTATGGAATAAAGGTGGTGATTATCTAAAGTCAGATGTTTCACACATTATATCTTATTCGACGATAAATTGGTTAATCATCTTGCATTATAAATAACTATTATTGTATTTCGTGAATTATTTTCAGGATGCTGCAATTTGCGTTAAATTCCACCTCGAGAGAGAAAAAAATCCAGACAAATTCAACAGCAGAATGAAGAATAAGCTGTGGTACTTCGAGTACGCTACTTCCGAGCAGTTCTCAGCTTCCTGCAAGAATTTACACGAACATATTGAAATCAGTGTAAGGAACGATGATTTTCTCCACAGATTACAGAAACGAGTTTAGATGGGCAACATCGTACTTGTAAAAACCAAAAAGTATTGCGCCACATATTCATTTTCCTCTCAGATTCATTGAATTCTACAAAACCTTACCTCGATATTGGTCACTGCAAGTGGTTACTTTCTCAATCCTCTGAAAAATCAATTGGTACAGCAAAATCAAACAACTTTATTGTAATAAATTCAACAAATCACTAAACAGCTAATTCACAACTCAATAATTCACTCAATTCACTCAAATAACTATAATGTTTCGCATAATTTATTCACTTGATCGCTGTCTGTAATCAACCAACTCAGTACTGCTTTATATAGGTCCATTTTTCTGTAATTTTTGGTATTCAAACATCACCATTTCTAGAACCTTCGTGATAGTTTCCTCCGCGTGAAATCAAATGCAGTGGGTATCTCGCTCAAACATTCTCGATTAATCGCGATGACAGTCGATGGGCGTGGT
Organism: Zygogramma bicolorata; assembly: GCA_032362365.1. Classification (NCBI taxonomy): domain Eukaryota; kingdom Metazoa; phylum Arthropoda; class Insecta; order Coleoptera; family Chrysomelidae; genus Zygogramma; species Zygogramma bicolorata. Next base: position 171,242 of record JAVJAQ010000699.1, read on the forward strand.
CTTCTTCGAATCACATAGGCATAGGCGTAGAGAAAAGGTCGAATTCGTAACAGTATTTTCAAATTCAATTATATGAAACCAACAATTGATTTATACAAACCGACTGCCTTGCTTGATTTGAACTTTTTAAATTAAAAATTTGTTGGTTCGTGCACTCAGTAAGAAAAATAAAAGCCTCGAATGTAGTCTTCAGTGAGGTAAACAGTATTCATACCCATAATAAAAGAAGACAAACCAAATTGTTATATGCTAGCCATTTCAGATCAGAGGTGGGTATGCTTTTCTAGGCCATCTGTTCCCGGTAATGAGATTTTGCACAATTTTATGCCAATAAAAAAGGAACATTTTTCCAAAATTTCAGCTTCCAGACAATCCCGGGACATCTTCAAATAAGCTCTTCTTCAGCACAATTTTCAAGGCAATACAATACTAAAAAAAACATTTTGGAAACGCCGCTTATGTGCGTATTCTGGGTTGCAATCTGAGGTATGTGGTTGCAATGTAATGCATAGGTAGACCATATTAACTTCTGTGTTTTAGAGATACCGGATTCTATTTTTTGCAGAATCGATGAAATCTTTGGTGTTACAGAACAGTTTTTAACTAGGCGAGGTCACAGATTAATTAATCTGTGGCGGGGTTTTGAACGCCTTATCTAAGCATAGCATTGGATGCTAATGCGGGGGGTTTCTCCAGGCTCTACCCAGTCAACATATTTGTGAGCTCGAATATTTAGTAGAAACTGCCGGTATGTTGCATTATCAGCCGCTTTTGAAGTACTTTTCTTATTGATGTACCCATTGCAACCGATTTGGATCCATATAAAATTAACGACTAGATAGATATATAAAATCAAAAATATGACGAATAATTCAATTAAATGAACGAATCGGATAGAAAACGATGCATTTATTTGTTATCAACAACACTAATAAGAAAATGTCAGTTCTGACAATTATTAATTCATATAATCATCGAAAAGCAATATTGCCACTTCGCATTTTTTTTAAATAATTGATGAGTTATTATTTTTTCTATACATGAGATAATTATACAAGATTGAAAAAAAAGAAAAGTACTACTACATGACTCATTTATAAGCATTCAAAAGCATTAAAAAATATTTCCAGAAAAGGCCCAAATTTTTCTATCTAAAGCATACTCACCTTTCGGGAAAAATTAATTTATCATGTGAGCATTATGCATGTTCTCTTTCAATAATGGCAGCGTGATTTGTACTTTGAACACAAAATATGGGTTGGAAATTTGATCAGGAAGAGATTTTTACAGTTGGTTGATTTGACTCACTCGATCCAAGTATATCCATGGAATAAAGGATGACTTTTCCCCGCATTTTTTAGTAAACTTGATCTTCACCCACTATTGAATAAAAACAGCTCATAACTCACAGAAAACTATTTGATTGATATAAATTCGAATGTTATGCTTCAGTGTATTCAAAATTCAAATGCAATACATGCCAGATAGATTTCAAAGTCAATTGACACCATCATAAGATGTCAGTGATCCAGTATCTTCACTCAGCGCCTTCGGTGGTTGTTGACCCTAAGCTTTCAAATTTTACGCGGCTGTTACATTTCCAAATCTATTTCTGTGTTCTGTGATTTTCTCCTTTACCGCCCATAATGTCAGTTATTTTTTCAGTGTGACGACGTCGGTTTAGATTTGGCCAACGGCCCTCCTCTCCAGGGTATCGCTCTTCTCAACATTCCCTACACTCACGGCGGGTCGAATCTTTGGGGCGAACATCTGTCCAACATCAAACGCAAGAGCAAGCACAAAAAGCGTCAAAAAGATTTGAGCACTAGCAGTTTCAATTCGGTGGATCTCAGTGTAGCAGTGCAAGGTGAGTGCTTTTATTGGTTCATACCTTTAAAATAATAGAAATCGCACGCTAAAAGATAAGACCTTGTCAAGACCCTGCTTAAAGATATTAAAATCGAAAGCAAGAACATTTAAAAACATCAGAATTTATTTCGATAAATGATTTTACCATAAAATCTGAGTGAATTTGGAATTTCATGCATGTTTGTTAACCATATCAGAAACAGATGTACTTGAAATAACTTCAAGTCTTACAGAACTGTCCAAATAATATTGAATTGGTTAGATAGTAGGGAACCTCTAGTTCAAAACTTCAATAAAAATCCATACAGAAAAATTGTTTGTCTTACTCCTTTGTATTTTTGTATATTCAAACTTGATATACAGTGAATTTATATAAACCGAAACATTTTTTAGATGCCTATTCACTTTATAAATTGAAAATCTGTACTCTTATTCATTTGGTGAGAGAACTGAAAACTCTCAAATTCGGTTTTCAACCTTATTAATGAACATAATCATCAACAATGCAGTCAGAATTTAGCAACTATGAAGATGAAAACATATGTGGGTCAGCAATCAATTCATTTTAAAGATATATCGTTTTTTTTTATTTGTTTATTTATTTCATTCCATTACATTTCAAATCATATACAATCAATACACAATATCAATCATAATACAATATATTTGGTAGCACTTCATTGGTATAGCATGAACAATCGAACAGTATTTTTGTACTGGTATGAGATTGCTCACAAATCATCAAAAACTTTTTTTTTAATGTAATAAATGAATGAAAGAAAAAATATACAAATCAACGCAAGAAAATTATTTTATAAGGAAAAGGATAAGTGAAGGAATTGTAAAATAGATAAACACCAATTCAATTTGAAATTTTTTTGAGGAGAATGAATTTTTTCAATCGAAATTTGAATTGATTTATATTACTAATATTTTTTAAATCCTCGGGTAATTTATTATATTTAGATAATGATTCATAAACAAATCTGTTTTGTCCAATTACAGAGCTAGCAGTATCAAGATGAAACAAGTTACGTTGCCTAGTATGATAGTTACGAATTTCTGAATTCCTGCATGGTTAATATAAAGTTCGACTTTATTAATTTCTTAACAATGGAATAAGAAATTTTCAAACTATCCATCGAGAAATGTTCCTCCGAAGAAAATGTGCCCGTTATTGAATAAAGTTCATTTGTTGGAGTATCATATGGGAGACGTGTAGTACTTTCAAAGATTTTCTATACATAGCAGATATTTTTTTGAAGTTTTTCTTTGAACATGAACCCCATATATTCATGAGATATTTGATCCGACTGAGAATATGTGAGTAAAGAAACATATTGGCTATTTTGTAATTTAATTTGGGACATCTTCGTAAATGATCCAATAATAGGAGAAATTTTTTCAACGAGGGAGTCAATATGTTTATCCCATTTCAATCTGTCATCGATCCAAATGCCAAGATACTTCATTTCAGTTTTTTGTTCAAGTAGTTCATTCTTTATTTTGATATTTAACTCAATATTTTTTTTTTGAAAATAAAAACTGCCAAAATTACTAAAATCCTATGGTAAACTGAGATTTAGGGTAAAATTGAAATATTATTTATCACCTTTATTTTTTTACGAATATATTTTTGAGGTACGTTTTAGAAATATTTGGTTCCAAATCATGAATGGATGTTTGTATTTATTGAAAGATGTATCGTTTCTTCCCTATCATAAACTTGTTTCTTGGAAAATAAATGGAGGTTGAAAAATGCAATGATTCACACTTTCAGATATTGGAGATGGGCTAATAGAAGTTATAGGACTGGAAAACTGTTTGCACATGGGACAAGTGAGAACGGGGCTCAGAGCTAGCGGCAGAAGATTGGCACAATGCTCTTCAGTACTGATAAAAACAAAAAAGACTTTCCCCATGCAAATCGACGGAGAACCATGGATGCAGCCTCCAACAACGGTGAGTTCAAAATATATTTCGATACATATTCTAAGGAATGAAAATAGCCTCATGGTAAATGGGTGAAGCAATGTGACACACACAGTTTTGTTCCAAACATTGATTTTGCTCTAACAGCGTTGTGTTTGTCCATTAAAACACTGAAATATAAGTCATCTTGGTCTTTGCGATCACATCATGGCATGTGACTCGCTTATTTCTGGACAGAAAACAACTAAATATTGTCTTGGGTGGATATGAAGTGATTATTTGGACCTATTTCATCCACCAGCTGCCCACTAGATGAAAGGTTCTTTGTGTCCACTCACAATTATTGTTTTTTTCAGATACGTATCACCCACAAGAACCAAGTGCCAATGTTGATGGCGCCCCCTCCAGAAAAAGGAAAGGGCTTTTTCAGATTCTTTCGCAGGTAGAAATGTACATCTCGCCTGAAAGTGATATTATTATAAACTATTCCTTAAATCTCTAGTCTTCGAATATTTTTAATTTTAAAAATGACAATAATATTATTTATTCTATATTTTCGTGTAGACTCTTCATATTGTCAGTATTATTTTTTAATTTATTGAATGAATAATATTATCTTAGCTTGTTGAATGTTTTCATTACGCTGAGAACTGTTAGTTAGTTGACGTTTTTCTCAGTGTAAAAATTATAAAGACTATGTACTGTTGTTTAAATGTTAAAAACTTTCATGTTCTATTCGTTCTGTTGCCGAAGTAATATTGCTGATGCTTTCATTCGAAAGTAAATTTCACTTCAGAAAACAACTGTCAAGTGTACAGTCTAGAAAACCATAGGGACCATTTTGCTTAAACTCAATCCCGCCAAAACATACCTTGCTCCATTATTATATAGTAGCGTTTGGGAAAAGGCTTGGTTGAAAAATGTTCACAGTGAAGGGAATGACGTCACTGTATTGGATTTCGTGTACTCTGCTCAGTTGCCCACTGAAAAAAAAACACTTGATATCGATATTGTGAAAATATTTTTCAACTGCACCCTTAGAAGCCTAATTTGTAAACAGAAAACTACAAAATTTGAAATTTCCCAGATTATTAAATTTTCATCAGAAATGTAGATTGTTGAGTAATGAAATTGTAGGCATTTATAATCGTGTAGGGTAAATAATCCATTCTTCGCCTCAAGACTATTTTCCTATCGGATATTCAGTAAGAAAGTTACAAATCGTGTTCAGAAAAATTATTCTAGCTTCAATAACACAAGACTACCAGGATACACTAATTTTCAAAAGTACGTTTTGGGCTCACATATATTGTGGTTCTTGTGCAAGAAGAATAAAAACCCTGGTGCGATGACCGATATGCTTTTGTTTAGCCAATTCCTCTCGACCTGAGAAATCGAAGAGTAAACTTACATTTTTTGACGGTAGGTGGTGATACAAATGTGATTTTCTAAGGGTACATTTTCATTGAGGCGGCAGCTTACGAGTGATTTTCGATACCGGTGGTCTCATTGGATAAACTCTTGCGGGATCTTTCGTTCACCAATAGAATTATCAGAATACAAAATACGTAAGGTCAAGTTCGTCTAATAAAAAGCTATTCAATTTTTTGAAATGTTTGACAGTTCGATATGAATTTGAGTGAATTTGAAAGTTCCTTCAATATTCAAAATCTTGTACCTAGTTCTTGTTTCTTTTGACGTTTTTCTGTTGCTGTTCTTGTATTCGTTTGATTTTATAGTGATAGTCAGATTTATTACAAACCGATTTACAAAGCTCAAAATGAAACGCTCGTGTAACGTGTAGGTATTACTTATCCCTCATATCATCGGCTCGTAATCACATTAAAATTGCATTTTTTTTAACACTATGAAAAAGAAAGTACTTACCTATCTTCGGTTCCTCAGAAAGTAGAAAGATAAGATATCAATACTTTCCAGTTTCACTAACAACTATTGTTTCGAAAGATTTAAAATCACATCACAATCACTGAGTTTTTGATTTTTTTGTCATAAAATTGAAAGCAAAAGGAATACCTAATAATCAGTCAAAATGTGATGACTACATAATTTCTATCATTTTGCGGGAAAGCAAGAAATTGCATGTGAAACATGAGACCATGAAATAAACATAACCTATAAATCTATAAATAATCGAATGGTCGTCGAGCAGACGGATATCATGGCATCACAGATTAAATTAAAATTACTTGAGGTGCGCCTCTGCTGGCAAACTCTCGAAGGCATCTCTTCAGTTAAAATTGATCAAAATCAAGATAGCGAAAAGTCGAGAAAATTTGCTTACAATCTATTTGGTATAAGTCAACACACCAGGGTTTTTATTCATCTTGTTCTTGTGAAAGAAGATCGAAAGCTTTGCTCTTAGCTACGATAAACCATTGAACCCAAATCATTCTAGCTGCATGTCATTAAAAACTTCAATTTTTATTTTTTGATTTTCGAAAGGTCGACACTATTAGTCTTGATGCTCTGAATGTAGTTTCAGATAACCCTGAATATTACGCTTATATGCGTCTGTGTATAAACTATGTTTACATTAATAGTATTTGATATTTGATTGGTTATGTTGTACTTTATTTCTGAGAGGGGTTTTGAGTAACTAGATTCTAGATTTAGGTGTTTTGTTATTGCCGAAATATTTTGTACAGATTTTTTAGCAGTTCTGTGTTAGAGTTATCCGATTATTTTGAAATGTTTGCTGTCAAGGAATGTTCAGGATCATTTGGGAGTTGAATGGGATATAACTTTCATTTCAGAATATTTAATTAAAAATAAACTCATTGAGAAAGATCATGATTCCAATATATTTTTCGCTTTCGAGGGTTTTCAATACTATCGCTGGATTGAAAATCTACAGTATCAGAATGATACGTTAAAAACAATACAATGGTATATGTGTCAATAAATTCTTCAACTTCTACTTACCTATATGACAGCAGCGGCTACTTCAACACAGTTTTGAATGCTCACGCAAGTTACTGTATAGTCAAGCTGGGAGAAAATGATCGTATCTGCATATTTCACTATAATGTCAGGAACTAACACATTTTTTTTCTGAGTACAAGAAATTTGGTTTCTTCAACCCTGAAGCGAAGTTGGCCGGGAAACCACATAATCATGATTGATGAGGCATGGAGCCATGCTCATGTTCGATCTTGTGAGATAGTTCACAAATTTATACAAAAGGGGTTTCAAATTAATAACACCGAACGTTTTGTATCAATGAAAGAAACCATTTAACAGGCATTTGCTTGCAAGAGGTTGACAATGTTCCTAGATGAATGGTAATGGTTCGGACTCCCATTGTCTATATTACTAACTCTATTGAAACCTGTTGCTGAGAACGGAGGAATTACAATACAAATCAAGTTAGAAAATCAAATCAAAATCAAATTTTTGGTCAATATTCGATACCTTAATTTTCTCGTCACAATATTATTTCATTTTTTTCATTATTCTGACTAAATTCCATATTCGATATCTCGATTTTGGTAACAACAGTATTTTCTTTGATCAATCAATCCCTAATTTCATTATTGACCAAAAATTTGATTTTGATTTGATTTTCTCACTTGATTTGTATTTTAATCCTTCCGTTCTCAGCAACAGGTTACAATAGAGCTAATAATATAGACAATGGAAGTCCGAATCATTACCATTCATCATTTAACAGGCACTTTTCGACCTTAGTCTAAAAACCGTTTTGATGTTTTTTTTCCATCTCTCTGTTAATTGGGATTTCAAAAAAGATCACCGCGCCACTTTCGAACAAACTACAACTGATTTGCACCACTTTGACAATTTTTACTAATCAAGTTTAGAACTTTGAAATTGTTTGAAAATTCAAAACCGTAACTATTAAATTATCGATTATTCAACTAAACTCCACCACTTTGTTGGAAACTTTTGTCCAGAGGGCTCGTCACTGCTATTGAAATTTCAATAGCCATTATTCACCCTTCAGCTCACCCCAATAGTGCGAAGGCTGACATTGATTTATCGATGGTTTTACCAAAGACAGTATTTCTCATAATACCATAGAAAAATGTATGTATATTCAAAGATTGATTCGCTTTCAATTGGAAAAAAACTATCTTATCATGATCTGAAGTGACTGTCATTGTGCATGAAGCATAAACACACAAACATTCCATTTATAAAATGACCTAATTTTCAGAGTAGTTGGTTATGAATTCTTCCTTTGAATAACGTGTTGGAATTGTTATCATTAGAAAAGTGATCTGTGAACATTTCTCTGGCAGCTCTAGATTATATATCAAAATAGAAAACTGCCAGTAGAAACGGCAAAGTTTTGAATTGCTGTAAAGCTTTAATTGTAAAATAAACACTGTATATTTGTAGTTATATTTTAAGACATTTCGCCTTGTATATGTAAAGCTTTACGTCCAAATTGTAGATTTTTATAAAATAGCTGCAAAACTAGAAATTGCTACCGAAAAAGAGGCGTTCGGAATAAATTTCAACAAATAAAACACAATTCGAAGGGATATTCATACTGTGTCATTTACAGTTCCGAACACCTTCTTTTTTATATTTACCACATATTTTTCAATATAGCCCTGAATGTACCCTAATAAACAGGGTAGTCTATAAACATCTCGAAAAATGTAGCACCCTGTATCTGTCCAGAGGATCTGCTTTCATCATCACGATTCGTACAATTGATTTCCAATTGAATTTTATGCGAATATTCTTTGTGTATGTTTCAACATGATATCTCTTTTTAATACTCTTTTTTTGATAGCAGCTTCGAATTTTCATTTGTCGTTGAATGCTGATTTCTCACTCATTCAGAGTTTAGTCTCCGTTATGAATTTTGATATTTATGAATAAATATTGTGCTCGTATATCGATGTATGGCGTTTTATTTAAATGGAACAGAGTTGGAAGGTTTGTATTGAATTTCAAATTTGGCGCCTGTTATTCTTTGGCATTTGGTTATTAACAGTCTCGATGTTGCCGCAATTTGTTTGGTCTGTTATTTACCAATTGACAATTGTCATTCGAAATTTATGTTTAGGTTGTTTGCTACTTCAAATTCGATACTGTGTATTACGATGCTTCTATAGAAAATATGAGTCTCGGGCTCTTCCTTACAATGCTTCCCTTCCCTTAACGGCTGTTAGAGAGCTAAATTGAATACATCGTATTCAATTATATTTATAATCTATAGTCAGATTTTCATTTTCATCGTGTTGTAGCAGATTTGGAGTCGAGTATGTATACTGCCAGAGCGATTTATCAAAAGATCAGAGATAACGATGCTCACAAACCATCAGAATGCTTACAAATACTGGAGTACTGGATATAGGTATTACGCGTACTATGAAGGAACGCAGTAAGTATTGCAGTACATAAATATGAGAGAATATCGATTTTTCAAAATAGATTAGATGTAGCTATTCAAAATATATGATTTGAACCTTCGGAAGAGCATATAACTCTAAGTTTCCTGTGAAAAACTAGGAACTTTTTCACGGATGAGCTCCCACATTCCAATGAATGATGAAGTACACAAACCTATCGCCAAAAAAAGATTTGTGAAAATTCTCAATTTTCCTTCTTTCATATTCAACACGTCAGTGATATATATCTAACACTCAATTATTCTATAACAATCTGGTTAAAGTGTACTTGAAAATTTAAACACGCCCATGATGACGTGGAACAGTTTTCAAATTGTATCAGCTATATACAGATTGATTATGTACAATCTCTTTTAATCGATGAATCTAACGTCCACGATTTATA
>JAVJAQ010000699.1:200713-264658 GCA_032362365.1 Zygogramma bicolorata
CATGATATAAAGCTGCTTATCAGTTGGAGCCTCTCAGAGTAACAAAGTCTGGCTTAGGCTGAGAGGCATGCACCTTCAGAGATCATTGCGTGGCGGCTAGGAAGACTACCGGTCTCAAACTCTGGCCCCTTTCATTCACTCACAACCGCAATTCTCACTCTACAGGTGTTTTGACAGGATATTGCCTGCTATGATAGCAGTTTTTCAGAGCTAATTGAATGAGAGTGGACTGCAAAAAAAAACATGAACTATTGAAGAATATAATGATATATTGTAGTAAAGTTATGATTGATAACAACGACAGTGACAAAAGTAATTCAGTTACTGGATAAGCCAGATTTTTTGCGATCCATATAACTGGCTCAGCTCTGTGCAGGCGCTATGAACAGGAATAAGAAGACGTAGAGCTGTGGACAGGAAGATAAAGGTGTAGAGTATGTCTCATGTGATTGCTCTGAAAACATAGTGTGGGTGAGATTCGAAAACAACAGGTGATCTACCAGGTAGAAGTTTCGATCAGGAAACTCATAACTGGGATAGCAACCCCTACAAATGCTTAGTGGGGAGTTATACCTGGGCCAAACGCAGTCAGATTTTTCGAAGATGTCGAAAAATAAATCACCTCAAGGCGTAGCCAAGAGCCCACGACCGACGGCCAAGCCTTCGTTATTTTATTAAAGCTGAAAGTTTCTTTGCGCATGTCCCCAACACATGTAAGAACAATCAGCAACTATGGAGTTTATATCTTGGTTACTTGGCTCGAAACAGGCAGCAAAGTTTCTCTTTCAAATTATGTGTTTTTTTATATTTTCTCTGGTGGTCGCGGGGTCTTGCTATATAGCATTAGATTAGAATGTCATCATAACCTAGGTGAAGCATCTACCCCCTTTTTTGTTGACTTGAAGTGAAGGTCATGCCATATCGCCAACTCTCTAGTCTGGGAAAATACTCCGAACCTGACCCTGTTATTGGCATGACAGCATCAGCAACTGGGGGGCTTATTCGAGTACACTTCCATCGCAACTTCATAAGGCACTGGGATCAAACTTTCAACTGCAATTGAGGGAAATCTCGATGCAGAAACAACCAAGCAATTTCTGACCAGGGAGTACCTAAGTTAAATATGAATGTTCTGACAAGATCAAGACATTGCCGATTACAACACAGGGCAGTTGAATCAGCTGTACAAAGAGGATTTAAAAGGGAAGGTGGATGTATAAAGCAAATCATATATGCGATCTCTAGAAGATTCATGTTTGGTATTGAATCGCGCCAGTGGAGTATGGTTATGGTAGTCTAAGGAAGCCAAAGGATATAATGAGACCCGAATGCTGTAAGAGCTATGCTCAACTTCCTACGTTCACAGCGTACAAAATATCAGCAGGCTTAGTAGATTCTGATATACTGATTGTTTTCAATCGCGCAACTTTTTTTCAGTTGATCGATCCTGTTTCTATAGTCCGTCTCAGTAGCAAGTTGAATGAATCTATTGATACACATTTTTCCATTATTTATTAAATCAATAGAATTTTATAGCGTTACATAAATAAACGAACAAACATGAACTTCCATCTGACGAACAGGTTCTTCCACAGATTACAGAAGTTCAGAAAGGCAACAACATACTTGTGAAAACTAAAAACTATTGCACATTCTTGTGGCGGTTGTTGATCTCAAACATTCAATAAAGTTGGATGGATTTTTCATACTTCTATCGTTCGATAGAAACCAATCAATAATAAAAATTTATCTCGACACTAATTATAACACATTCCCTATGCGAGAACCAGTTTTCTTCGGAATATATAGCGTCATATACCCTAGCGACTTACATTACCTATATGACGCAGTTCAAACGAATACATCATTTCATGTAACTTATCTGGAAGTTTAAGAGAAATGAGAGCATTTTACAAGACTTCTCTTTCAATAATGGCAGCGTGAATTTCGAAGAAAACTGTACTTTGAACAAGAAATATGGATTGAAAATTTGATCCCGAAGAGATTTTGATAGCTTTTTGGTTTGATACACTCGATCCCAGTAAAGAAAATCACTGGGTTATTCTGGGAATAAACAATAACTATTTCGTGCAGTTTCAAAAATAGTCTTCATCTACAGCTCACAACTCACAGAAAATTATTTCGTGGAAATGAATATGAAAGGTATGCTTCAGGTTTTTCAAAATTTCAAACGCATTACATGTCAAATAGACGTCAAAGTCAATGACACCATCACAAGAAGTCAGCGACCCAGTATATTCACTCCCAACTGGAACAATATAACCTTCATCAGCGCCTCCTGTGGTTGTTACCCTAAGCTTCCAAATTTTACGCGAGAAGACGGCTGTAACATTTCTGTAAATTTATTTCTGTATTCTGTGGGTTCTGTGCAACTTTCTTTTGTCTCAAACGTGATATTCTTTCCAGCGTACGAAGTGGTCCGAAGAACGTGCACCTCCCAGCTGCAGATCAACCTGTTCATGGTGGACCACGTGTGCATGATGGAAAGTAGCGGAACGGGTCACATGTGCTTTTGTGAGGAGGACATGTGCAACGGTGCACGAACCGCCGTCCGAATGACGGATATGATTGCTCTGCCCCCCGTAGTGTTGTTCCTATCACGCCTTTGCATGAGGTAGAGCGTTTTTTAGGCCGCTAGGCTCGTGCCAATCGAACATTCGAACTAGTAGATCGCAGTATTTCCATCTGATCGTACCTTTATGACGACGCATTGCTTCAAATTGAGATCGGAAAAGGTACACTGAGAGAAATGATTTGGTGCCGGAGAGAAAGGGGAGCGTAAGCTGGGCTGAGGCTAACTAGTCATTGGAAAAAAATTATTTCACTCCCCCCTTTCATGAATACAATTTTTCTATGCTTAGTCAGGTACTCGTGAGTATGAATGTACAAGGACGAGAACACTTTTGAAATATACGTATTAATATTGAAATACTGTATAGATTCCATCCAGAATCTATACAAGTTTCCAATATTAATAATTATTCTTCAGATTGTGGTAGGTTAGAAACTCAGAAAACTACGAAGAAAATGTTTAACCACCACAAAATAATGACGTTCAAACAATACGCAAGTGATATAGAAAATCACATAAATGGCAAATTTCATATTTTTTCTGGCGATTTAAACATTATCCAATGAGGGTAGGTGAATTGAGGACTTTTAGTGAGTTGGTACCTACCTCTCATGTTCAAAATGTGTATCTAATCATTTGTTCCAAACTCTTTTGAGTTTCTAATCATGAAAAGAGACTTCGCGAATGCCGAATGAAGATATGTGATTTTCAAAATAATCAATAGGGAGCGCAACACACCCTAATTCGGATGTCGGTGGTACACAATCATTGGGAATTCAATAGACCATTCTGTCATAATTAGAATTCAACAAAAAATATTACAGTTTCGTAAACCCATTGTGAGAATCGTACAGGAAACTAACTTTTTTTTCAAGATGGATTTTCTTTGTCCTTGGGCTGAGAAAAATGTCAAAATCGTGTTGCGCTGTTGTTGGAGATCTGATTGGATCTGAATATGATTCACCTTTATATAAGGAGAATATGAGAACCCTGCAATTGTAAGGAACAGGAAGAAGTCTTGCATAATAATAATAAATCGTCTTTATTCAATCAAAAGAAGGCGAGGTGTCAGCAAAAGCTGTTTTTCAACCCAACCCTACATACCGTGACATATTTTTTTAAACGAGCTTAGTAAGAAAACTATCTTAACCAACAAAAAGTTTAACGAATTATAACATTTCCCATATTTTCAGAAAACAAAATAATTTAGCACTATTTACATAACATCAATATAAAAAAATATTTGGTTGAAAACTTAATATTACTGTGGGTATGGAGATTTTTCAATCCAGAAAATGCAATACTCATATGGAAATGGAATAAAAATTGAAGATTCAGTTTTCTTGTGATACTATTAACACAATTGATTACAAATATTTTGCTGAACTATCATATTCAGGTGATTTTCCTGTTTCAATTGATGAAATATCATAACGGGGTATATCAGTCAAGGAAAAGTTACTATATAGTCAGAGGCTGAATCAGGAAATTTTTCATTTTGAAATGCGACAAAAATCAAAAGAGCAATAATCATCAATTTTCTGATCATTTCTATACTTTTGAAAATATGGACAATGGTTTGCACTTTGTTTGCTGTGTCTTCTAATTTTCGAAGGCATACACTAATTTGTATTTTGTTACTATTCTTATTTTCACAGGTCATAGTGATGAAACCTGTTTGATCATTGGTAGGTATATTGTGAGACGACTTTGTTTTCACTTCGACTTTTTCCTAAGTATCCCGAATTATTCGTTTCGATTTGTAAAAGTGACAGTTAAACGCACGTGCTACCGAAATGCGACTTCAAATGTAAAATATATTTGATCCTGAACTGTTTTACTCCTTGGGATATGTTGAATTATATAATCGCAAGTTGAATCGAGAATTCAGAAATATGAACTAAAATAACTGAAAATGATACTAATAATATCTAATAATTCCCAATAGCACAGCTATAATCGAGTTCACCAGTGAGGTAGATTTTCTCTCAGTGTATACTCTCCTAGAACGATGGCCAACTTTTTGAACATTGCTATCATTTGAAACTGAATGGTAGGTTTTTATTTAGCTTTTACAAAAATAACATAAGCAATAGAAACCGCCACTTTAAGAAATGAGATATTAACTAAAATATACTTAAAGGTTGACTCTTCAAAACGATAACATATGCAAAAAATGATTTTGAAAATAATGAAACATATAATTCTTTTCTCGTAATTGCGAACAAATCCAGACTATACTTATTTTCAAGAAAACAAATGAAGTAGTTTTCGAATTAAAGACGTTCAAAAGGCCATTTAACATTTCAACTACTTAAACAAGTTTTTTGGAAGCGAAAATGATGTGCTCAATTTTCATCATAAGTCAATTTTTGAAGCAATGTTTCACTTTCTCATAGTAGATAGATCCAAAAAATCTTCGAGAAATTTTCATGGGTACTTTCAAGAAGAAAAAATACTATTTCTAGCAATAATTATGATCATATCTAAATGTCCACCCTAATTGAGGTGTGGTAAAAATATTGTTTATAAATTGTTGGCAGGTGTTACTTTGATAGAAGAGGCTTACACACTGAATGTTTCTGTTTTCTGAAACTCCTGTTGAGTATGGGAATTTCTTTCTGCAAATTGGTACGAAGATTGAAAAAGAGACTCTTGTGTGGTTGCTCTCTTTGTTGCTCTCTTTATAACTCAAAAATCTCTTTAGGATATCCATGAATAATCTCCAATACATTCTCTAACACTCACATACGATTTTTATCTTTCAATAATTAGGGCAAGGTAACAACACCATGACAAAATCCAACAAGCAAACTTCTTAAAGAAATAACCATAATTTGCGCCTAGACAATAAAGGGAAAAAAATAATAAAAATATAACCTTATAGATGGTTATTTTGATAATTGTCTCAAATATTCTTCAGCTAATGTACAGAGTGGTTTTATAGAGTATCAACGAATTTTTTATCCGGGTGGATATTGTTTTGTATATTGTCGAAAGGATTTTAACTAGACTGTACCCCCTTTTAATAGGTGTGAGCCACAATAAACCCTTGTGGGTTGCAGTGGAGGGCCGAACAGACCCACTCACTTCTGACCTAACCCCCTTGTACATTGGTATCCTTTTCAAGTAATTTCAAATTTGCTACTATTGTTGTAGTATCACCTTTTTCATTATAGTAAGTATATTCATAGCATATCAAGAATGGTATTTATGTATCCATATCTTTCTCGTGTTCATTCTCTGTTGAAATCACAGAATTATAAACATCTTTGTTGTTATCAATGGAATATTATATGCTAAATGATTTAGAAATCAATTTTTGATTCGACCAAAATAGTTTTTACAGCATTGAAAGCAAATGCTTTTGGGAACGAATGTTTTCTAAAAATTCAAGCATGATATAAGTATGCACGACTTGCACAGTATTGGAGAAAAATTTGCAAACCATTGCTATGAACATAAATCAATATATATTTTGATTAAAATGTATTTCTTCAGTTTCATCTTTCATATACTTTCATCACTTATATTTTCTGTAACCGGAAATTGATACTAAAAATTTGGAGAAAAGTGGATAAAGAAAATAAATTCCAAAACTAGCAGAAACAGGCTTCCAGGTTAAATATTTTTTTCAGCCACATTTGAATTGAACTTTCATGAAAACATTTAGGTTAGCAGTTTTTTGCATGGTTTCCAATTGCACTGTTATGGAGTTTATGATGATGAAGATTTATAGTAAATCTTTAATATAACTTTGTGTAATGTACTGAACACCTGTATCTCTGACAAGTCTTCGGTCCTTTTTTGAACACAAACTCAGTTTGCATGTTTTTCTGGTATTGACACTTTCTTCAGAAAAGAACCTGAAGTAAAATTTATTCTAACATGGAATTGTATTGATCTCGGAATAAATAGAAATTGCGCTCCTAAAATTCTAAAGATTTTGTTTTGATATTGCATGCTCTATAGTTGTGAATTGTATTCTGAAGCATCTCAACTTCCGAATCAAAATCATTGATCTCCGAAGCTTTGTTAGGATTCCAAAATGCACAGGTTTTCACTACGATTGGCATGTTAGTAACTCAGTTGCATGAAAAAAGCTCAAGCAGCTTCCAGAAAAGTAATTTGTATTAGCAAAACTCACTTATAAACCTTGGTTTCGTATTTTTTTTATTTGGTTCAATAGTTGAAAAACACTTATCCTAGTGAGAACTTGTGCATGTGGAGCCCCTTCTACCTCCAGTGATGAAAAACAGGTGCACTTACTTGTAAATATAGCACAGTTTAGTTTCTAGTTCAATATACCTAGCATGTTGAGGTAGAACAACACCGCTTTCAAGTATTGAATTTGAATCAAGTTTTCCACCTCACAGAAGTAACGTAAGGCCTTTTCTCGTTATTTACTTTATGTACGCAACTGAGGTATTCCGGATATTCGACACAGTACTGGATTTATTTTTAAAGTTTGATATTTTAAATTCTGTAATGTGCCGACATAGGAGAATCTCAGACACACCTATTTTCATTAAAAAATTGTAAATATTAACTAAAGTGTTACCTGTACACATATTGTTAAATAGTGATTTTGATCTTATATTATAGTTGTATCTCAATATAAATGTTTACCCAAGTTGTTTACGTCTATCCCGACTGAATGTTTGGTTATGTTTACACATATTTTCTAAAAAGCAGATACTCGTGGATCATTTCAGTGTGAAAAAATCCAACCCAATACTGATGCTACTGCTCATATAGGTCACAAAACTGATTAGGAATGTATGTAAACAAATTATTATGAAAATTACAACTCACTGATAAACTTTTTGTGGAGTTCAAAGTGCAGTGGAATGGTCTAACCTTTTAACCAGTGTGAGAATTAGAAAATCCAGTGGTTTTTACTATTTCCAAAGGAGGGTTTCCGTTGGTTTCGATGTATAGTCCTAGGAAATTCTTCAAAGGTACATTTTCAGGTAAGTTATGAGAAAATTTGACTAGAAAGAGATTCAAAATTTGACACTTTCGTTTTGAGGTTATGTTTCCATTGTTTTTGTTCATTTCTTTGACTAACATAAATTATTAATGAATGGAAACACGAAGTTAGGTCGAGTTTCCACCAACCACGGACGGTTATGAATGCCGCTGAAAATGCCTGAAATACATTTCCTATCCAAAATGCGGATTTTGGGAATGTTATCGTTTTCACTAGATGATATTGGCAGCTATGCCATATGCTATAATCCAATGGGTTACAACCTTTTGTGATGTATCTAATACTAATCACTCACCAGCAAAATTTTTTTTTTCTGTTTGGGAATCATTTCTGGAGTAATTGAAATCGATTGGCTATTTGCTGGCTTCGTTTTCTTACCTGACAATTTGCATAATTCTTTCCTCGCGAAATGTTGAAATTACTTCAATAGATTTGACTAGCCAAACCAAAATAATAATAATCAGAACTCTTGGAATTTAATCCAACAACAGTATAACTGGAATGTTTGTACCGATGGAAAATTGTTTAACTTGAAAAATCACTAACATATTGGTTGGTACTAGTGGAAATTGACAGAATAATTTCGCGTAGATACTGTGCTGGAAAACGACCTTTACTTTGCGGAAGTGTCTAATATCCCTGCTCCGGCTACTAAAAAAAACAAGATACAGATCAACGTAGGTATATAGGAGGAAGGTTACGAAATGTCATCATATCGATCCCTCCATACTGCGGGGGCGTCAATTAGGTTAAGGTGCAATTCCACTATATACTAATATGCAAGTGGATTTCAGTTTCTGGTATCTCATTGGTTGATAACAACAGATCAAAAAATACCTGCTTCCCTAATATTATCTATGAATATTCGAGTATATTGAAAATCTAACTTTATGGTGTTCAACACTAAATGTCAGTTGAGAAAAAGTGTTGAAGGTGGATATACTCGATACACTCTTCGTATGTGTTTGACAGATAATTCAACTCTCTCTGCCCTCAAATTCTATTTCACGAATTCGATTGTCGAGTAGCTCAGACTGTGACTGTAGCATGAGCTGTACCGAAAATATACGCATATTCTGAACAATTCGATAATCGAATTCGTGAAATAGAATCTGGGCTGATCTCGATATATGTGAAAATTGGAAACAAAAACAAATGAAAAATTGATGACTGTGTATGGTTGGTGAAAATCCGAAAGTACTACCTGTGTTTAAAAAAAAAGCGGGAATGTTCCTCATGCAGCAAGAAAGTTTGCCGGAGTATGATAATTACTCCTATATGAAATGGAAAGTATTTGGCTTTACCAGTCGTTCAAGGATCTTTTTCCGAGGCCAAGAAAATGTTTGAGCTATGTATTATAACTGTGTCCCTTTTGGCACAATTGTGCCACTAATCGCAACCCTGATTATACTTTGAACGTTATTCACGACTTCTAATGTATAGTGTTGAATTTATATAGGAATCCAAATGATTTCATGAACAAAATGCCTTTTCAAAGATATCGCTTCGTAATCATGCAACCAATTGACTTAGGTTGGTCCTGTTATTTCGCAATCATTTTCATAAAAGTGCTCCGAGCATATTCTAGAATAATTTGTCGGAATCCACGTATCGGGTTTATTACAAAATTCTCTCCACTCTTGCCTTACAACAGGATTCTTCGGAAATGAGTGAAAACTTAAGGCTCTACTTGAGCTTAATAGCGTTCCCCAAGTGTTCAAACAGCCCGTTACACAGCACGTTTGCCGGCATAATAAATAATCAAAAAGTTTTTTATACAACACAATAGCTAAACGAATAAACACCCAAGAAAAAACACCAACAACTTATCCGAATAGAAACACTTTAAAGCTGCTAAAATATTACTCTAAGAAACTCATTACACTAATGAAAATTGAACAAACGACTTAAAATACTTAAAAAAAATGATTCCCTTAACTCCACAAAGACAAGACAGAATACACGACGCAACGCAGGTTCAGGTATGTATGCTGTGGCTGTGGGCTGTGACACTGACAACGCAACAAATCTTTTACTTTTACAACAGAGTAACAAAGACACCAAGAGACAGAGACAATCAGGAATCAGCAACATAAAACATATATATTTGTGTGTTCTGTGACAATTTCTTTGCACTTTTTCTGTTTATCTTTGGTTCTATGGGGTTATGCTACCTATAGAGATTTTTAATTTGCCCAATTTACCCCAGAATTGCCAACTTCGATTTCCCCAAACCCTGCCCCTAGCCTCAGGTACCCCTTCTCCTATAAACTCGTGACATTTCGTAACTTTCCTATATATGAACGTTGATACAGATAAGCTTTGTTTGCCTTGCTACTCTTGCTAGCGCGAAAATTGACGACTAACGACTTTCCGAAGGGGATGCGGAAGTCCGCCAATCGTGCTAGTAATACAAAAAAGGCTCTCTTTCTCTCTAGGCTTTCTTGGCATTTGCTTCTGTATGGCGCATTTAGCCAAATACAAACAGGCTTTTCTCCGAATAAAAAAATGTTATTTTTTCAAACGTGGAAAATGCAAATTCTGGTACTATCAAATTTAACTTTTTTTCAGTTGTCTATTTACTGCCTAGGCAAAAATTGTAGTTACTTTTGGTGCAAGCTGTACAAATAATATTGTTACAAAAAAAATGCATATTCGAATCAAGTAAATAATCAGGTATCTACTATGGTGGTGTTCGGGGGACTCACAAATACCTACGCAATATGTTTCTTTCACTACAGGACGATTAAGATATTTTTGTGGTATATAGTCAATGAGTATTGTAATACTTAGAAAAAATTGTGTGAACCAAGGAACATTTTCTTGAGGGTATACAGTGCTTTTCTTTGATGCCCCCTCATTTATTTGTTGAACAGGTCTACTCAAATAATGAAATTAATGCATAAATACTATATTTTGGACTAAAATTGACAGATGAAAATTTCGAAATGGCGACTGGGCGCCACCTGAAAAAAATTGTGGAAATGGAGGTCTTGTGATACATCATTTTGAAGTTCATGAAGAATATTTTATAACCCTAGGGTATGAAGTCAATATCTTCTCCTAGTACAAAATGGCGTAACATTTAATAATTATCTGAATACAAACATTATATCTAGAAATATTCGTTTTTCTCTGCTATATGGCAATCCCAACAACTCGCTAAGGTTCGATGCCTCATTTTCTGTTCATAAAAAAAGACAAAAATGTCAGTACGACAACGAACATCATTTTGATTTCTGACTTCGCACAAGTAGATAGGTACCACGTAAACTATCTCCAAAATGGTCAATTGGACAAAATTTAACCGGGGAACTGTATTTGAATATGCCGGAAACCACTGTTGACCTTCTAATCACGGAAATCGTCGAAGTGAATCCTAATGAATTCGATATAAATCTTATTATACCAACAAGATGTAGCACCACCTCACAATACTCTAGACAAGAAACTATTTGGATAATTCTTTCCCTGGTTGTTGGATTGGCCATCGAGGTCCTACGGGATGGCCAGCCCGCTTGCCAAATTTGACGCCTTTGGACTTTTTCAATGGGGCTATTTGAAGCAGAAGGTGTAGGAAACTGAACCTGCTTCAATAGAGTAGATTTATTGACTATGTTCACAGGATTGAATCAAGTTAGTAGCATGTCATAAAATAACGATTGATATAAATAAAATATTGATAATACATTAAGGAGTACACAACACATACAGACAATCAACTTTTGTAAAACAAATTTTTTTTTTCTTTTACACAAAATCAGTGGTGAGTGCTTATTTTCACATATCCTCAGCTGTGACTTGGTAATTGAGAAACTCCTCTTCGGAAAAGAAGGACATCTTCAAAAAGAAAGATTTCACCTTGAGCTTAAAATTGAAGTCATTGAGTTTACGAATATCACATGGAAGCTTATTATAAATAGATAAATTCAGAGAATTCTTCTGAGACATCACAAGTCTGTATCTTGGCGTTGTTATCAAATTTCCCGACCTCGTTGGGTATGAATGTGATTTCGCTTGTGTAGAATAACATACTCTACTTTTATGAATTTCAATGAGAGTTTCAAAAATGTGAACTGTAGGAGGACGACAGTGATCTCTATATTCAGATCCGGTATAGGATGAGTCCTAAGTTATGATTTATTTAGTATAGATCCAGGCAACACAACATCTCCAATAAACAAAATGTTATTGATTTGTAATCAGATCCTCAAGCAAATCGACATTGATATATTTAATATGACAAAGAGTGAGTTAATTAGGAACATGAAGCAAATTGTATGATACTAGATTGTGTAGGTTAGGTTAGTTTAGTTTTAGTACCTTTGTTGTTTTTATTCCATTACTTGTAATTACCCTAGTTGGTGTTTGAAATGAGTACAATAAATAAATAAATAAATAAATAAATAAATAACCCGCACAATTCTTTTCTGGAGAATGAATATTTTTCTTGCATGGCAAGATCTTCCCCAGAGAGTAATTCCATACGTCATATGACAGTGAAAAAGTCCAAAGTAGCTGGATCTGAGAGTGGCGATTCCAACTGAACTCTTCAGTCTACGTATCAAAAATCAATATCAAATATACGGCAGAGAATAATAAATAATTGTAGAAATATCGACGTTGGTGTGTTCAAAAATGTTCGACGTGAAATATCGGATAGGCTACTCTCATGTCGTTTAAGGCAACCATCTCGAGCATCTTCTGAACTGAGGCTTATGTCCTCAATGTATGACGTCGATGTATTCGGGCAATTATCAAATGTTCCCACATTTTGTAGTGGATGAAGATATTGACTTCATTTCTAGGGTTGTGAAATATTCGTCAGGAGCTTCAGAATGAGGTATCACAAGAACCCCTTTACATAAAATTTCTTTCCAGATAGCGCCCACTCGCCATCTCGAAATTTTCATCTCTCAGTTTTACTTCAAAATATATTATTTTTGAGTTGACCCGTTCAAAAAATAAAAGGGGGAGACCATTAAAGAGAAGAACTGTATAAGGTTCATGAAAAAAAGCTTAACTTTTACTTTGAATCATATCAGACGAGCCTGGGGAAGGCTGACCTTGGAAAACATTTTGCTTTGTAATTCTGTTGATTTAGAATTTTTTCAGGAATTTCGAACTCATTTTCATTTCAACACTTTTCAAATGAAGTCAAACCTATTGAAATACAGAAGGCATTGGTTGTGTCGAAGTTATCAAGATACGAGTATGAAAGAAACAAACATAAACAGCTAACAGACAAAGAATTACATACTCACCTTCGTAAAAGAGGGACAGACGTCGATAAACTGATTCATTTTTATGATTTACATAAAAAATTCGAAGATAAGGTAGCAAGCACTCTGAGAGACATGAGCATTGATGTAGAAGTTGTCAACAGGTACTGTAGGATTCAACATCATTCAAGGTACTATTAGTTTAATTTCAAATTCTAGATTCAACTGTAATGAAGACAAAGTGAATGGAGCAGATGTTATAATTCCTACTGGTGGTGATGGTACTTTTTTATTGGCAGCAAGCAGGGTTTTAGATAATAAAAAGCCTGTTGTAGGCTTCAATTCAGACCCCAATAGGTCTGAGGGATACTTGTGTCTCCCAAAGCGATATTCTGTGGAGATAAGGAGTGCAATTGAAAGGCTGCAAAAGGTAATTATAATAATAATAACTTGTGCAAATAATTATTTTTACCAATTGCACTTGGGTCGACAAAATGATAGGTATATTGAATTTAAGGGAAACTTTGAATGGTTGATGAGAAGCCGAATTCGAACTACTCTGGTAGTAAGCGAAGAAGAAAACTTGGTTCCTAAATATCTACATGAATCTGAAGGAGACTGTGATGCTATGTTCAGGACAAAAATGAGAAGGAACTCTGGAGGTGGTAAAGTTTTGCCAGTATTGGCTCTTAATGAGGTGAATGGTACAAATTAATTTTTTCATCAGTAAAAATAAGCTTCAAACATTTCTTATTCAGACTTTCTCATTCTTAAGATTCGACCATATGTTTTATTAAATATCATCAGACATTTTAAAGAAATTCGATTGATTTTAATTATTTCGTTGGATTAAATCCTGGCCAAATGCTCATTAAACTCGCCAGAACTTGTCATGAATTGGTAGCTCTGGCAACACTGGATAGACTTATCAATCAGTCACTATGATTTATGATTGCTAATAATTATATTGAATATTTCCATCGTATGTTAAAAATCCTATATGAAGCGGGACATTTTCGATCAATTACAGCGATAAATTCCCGGCGGGACATTTTCGGGCTGGTAAATACCCGGTAGGTATCGAAAAATACCCGTTCGGTCCGTGTATCTATAATAACGATTGTTAAAATGTACATTTGTCGTCTTGACAGGCATAAATACTGAATTTTAAACGTCGTTGTTTTACCTCCGGAAATATTCTACCGAATTACACTCGTGCATCAAAATAAACCTGATAATTTTCCATTCAAGCATGTTGTCAGTAAAAAACTGCATTCGGTTATTTTCATATTTTGCTAAAAGAGCCCTCCTCCTTCGGAGTCTTTCGACAAAATATGAAAATAAACTCATGCAGTTTTTAGACAACATGCTTTCATGGAAAATTATCGGTAATTTTGAAGCACTTGTGTAATTACTCCCGATAATCTATATTATTAGAGAACACAATACATAATAATGATATTTCTGTTATGTGATATTTAGATAACTAAAAAAGTTCAGAGCAGATATTTCACTAGGGTGGCGTTATTTGAAGTGATATGCTGGAAACGGGGTAATAGTGTTGCCACTTCCACAGATTTTTTGTTAGATCTGCCGATTTTCAGCATTCTGCTCTTCCTAATAAGGTTATCAATTTTTCAATTTTCTATAGAGGTTATTGATACGTTCAAAATAATGAAAATTTATTTAGAAGGAACACAATGTCTTACCTTACTATTAGATAATATTCATTGCAGATTTGTTGAGGTCTACGAACAGAATGATTTCCAAATAGTAACCAAGACATTATAAGTGCTCTTTCAATTTTCTGTAGAAATATGCAAATTTTATGATGTAAGGCACAGATTCCAGGCACAAGTTTAGATAGGCAACAGCATATTTTTAAAACCCAAAAAGTATTGGGCCATATTCCTGTGGCTGTTATTGACCCCAACTGTTCAACAAAATTGGAAGGATTAGAGAAAACTGTAAGAACTACAAATGCAGAAAACTATATTATCGACGAGATGATGACGGATTTTATATACTTTGATCGTTCGATACAAACTAACCATAATAAAAATTTATCTCGCCACAAATTACAACACATCTCCTGTGGGAGAAGCAGGTTTCTTCATAATACATGGCGTCACATACCCTAAGACAGCTTACATTATATGACACACTTCAAAAGAATACATTTTTGTAACTTACATGGAATTTCAAGAGAAATGAGAGATTTGTCAAGTCTAAATGTATTTTTGTGTTCTGTGATGTGAGGTACCCATTGCTTTGAACACCTCCAATCGCAATGCTTTTTTCTTACCTACTTAGACTGATAAGTGACCATTTTTTCACTCAGAAGAAGACTAGGTAGGAAATAACTTTCACAACCTCAATAAAGCTGAATGACGTCATTGAAACATCTCCCAAAGTCACCTTGATTTTTGTTAAGAAATGCAATTTGGACAGCGAAAAATGTGGCACAAATATATATTAATGTCACTTTCGACTTTTCAGTCGTTGGGTGGACATTGAACCTACTATTCTTGATACTTAATATACTATTAGCGTTTAGCGTTCTTATTTTGTATGTTATATTGTTAGCTATCTTTTTTAAGTCTTCGTTTAATCTTACACTGTATTTCAAATTTGACTGTCACCATTAGGATTTTGGAAACTAATGATCTATAATATGAATACATCTGTTGATGAGATATTCAGAACAAACAATTCCTCACAAACCATTACAAATATAACTACATGGCCGAGCTAGGTTCAATATTTATCCATTGACTATTGACATCTTCCCACCATTCGATTGAAGATGAAAACTCATAAAATTCATTGTTCCAGGTTTTCATGGGCGAATCTTTATCAGCCAGGGTATCGCATCTGCAGATGAGGTTGAACGGTTCCACAGAAAACACGAATCTCAAATGTTCAGGAATTTGCGTGTCAACGGGAACGGGGTCGACTTCATGGCACTTGAGTATGAATAGATTACCGGTCCAGAGCGTTGCTGAACTTTTGAGGTTGCTCGACATCGAAGCAACGGAAGCCAAGGATAGTCTCGCTACAGTCTTGTCTGATATTTACAACAAAAATCTGATATTTGCACCAGGTATGCACCATAATGACTAGTGGACTAGTGAGGTACTGGCGCCCACTTGTTGGATTTGCTCTCCTCACTGCTCGCGGGTTCAATTCCCGGTCTCGGCAAACCTTTTTCGTACGATAGGCAATTGCTGGTTGCCTAGATACTAATCCTGGTAGGTGAGGTCTGTTGATCGAGTACACCGACGTACCCGGAAAGATGTAGGTTTTTCTGGGTTTTCCTATAGTTGAAATAGTAAATACGCTGCCGACATATCAGTAGGACGCTCCACTGCCCGTAAAAAGCTCTATCTTCGGGGCGCACTCATATTGGGATTTCAAATTGAGATCGCAGCGCCACATTCCAACTGAAAAACACCACTTTGACAACTCTGTTGCTATTAGGACTTTGACGTTGTTTTAAAATTCCAAACCGTAAAACTTTGTGGGCGACTATTACTGTTTTTAGTAAGTTTCCACTTTTTATGTGAACGTTAACCATGAATTGTGTTCGATAAACATTACTTAAGTTATTAATCATATTCCAAAATTTCAAAATAATATCGCAGCGCCATTTTGACCAAGGCTTCAACTGATGAGCGCCACTTTGACGATACTTTTGACATTGTTCGGAACTATTCACCAGAGTATCCCCTATCTTGAAATCCCAATTGTCTAGCTCACAAGTTGAGAAACAGAAAATATCTTGACAGTCCTCTTGAACAGTTATTAGAAAATGGAGCTGTCTAAAAGAGGGGGTTGTAAATGCGTGAATAACTTGTAAGTTCCTTATGCTAGACGAATTTGTCAAACACATTTTTAAAGAGGACAAACTTACCAAAGAAAAAAGCTTCGTGAATCGCTTGCTTAATCGATACAACCCTATGCAACTGCCGTGACACGTAGAATAATTGTTTTGGACTAATGAATAATGAATAATATAACCAAAATTCAATTTTGTGTCAATAATAAAAATATTCGTTACTTATATACTGAAGTAGAAGGGTGTATCACAGATTTTATTTTGTATCTAGGAAAAATAGAAACATATAATTAGTTACAAATTCGATACCGATTAAACAAATAAAATGTAAACGAAAAAAAAATTTTGTTCTCCATTTCGTAGAGAATTAAAAATCATTCACGAAATCAAAATTTACACTTTTTTTTTCCATACATTATTAACCTTCATTATTTTGAGTGGGGTAATTTTTTACCCCACAGTGGTCTCGGTGGTGTAGTGGTTAGCATATCTGCCTATATCAAGCGGAAGGCCGGGGTTCGAATCCTCGCCGGGTTGCCGTGCTGGGTAATCGCACGTTAAAAGGTAAGGCCTCGTTGATCCATTGCTCGCACAAGTTTCCACTTCTGAGGGTTGACGTTCGTCAGCTGGTTGACGGAACGAACAATTTTAACAAAAACAATATTGGTATTTTTTCGTGGTTATGGCGATAATTTTTACTTACGTATTAATATCCGATTATCCTTTTGAATATGCTCTTTAGTATTTTCTAATTGTCTAATTGTTATATAAAATATCAATAAAAAAATGCTATTCAATATTTTCAGACGATCAAAGTAGATGGGCTGCAAAAATACCCCAGTCAGTAATGTACGTAGTCGTGCGTAATCTCTAAAAGAGAAGCTGATTCCTTTCTTTTTTAGAGTTCAGATTTGAAGGATCTCTCTCGACCATATTGCTGCGATATTTCGTTGGGTTCATTTATTGAAAATTCAGACAACATCAAACTACTTTCATTAAAACTGTTTATCTTAATACAATACAATCACTTGAACTGCTTAGCTAAACTATCCAATGCTCTTTACAAACACTCTGATAAAGAATGCCGTTCCAAACAAGTACCTTCCCATTTATACTTGCGTACGCCTATGGAGAATCTTCCGGATTTATCCATACAGGTCTCGATGATGTGTATCGAATTTTCTACGCGAGTCGGGAATTCCTTGAAGGTTACATTGTTTCCTCGCTCTCTCATACTAGTTTGCGTTAAAAGAGGGACAGGGTCGGCGCTAGGAGATTTCGTAACAATATAGTTACGGTTGTTCCTGAGTTAGGTAGTCGTCCAGTAGTTCCAGCAGGTGAAAGTACATGTGGAGTCTGGAGGTTGAACTTTGTTCTCGAAAAAATGGTCGGAAAACCCGTAACAAATGTAAAATTTGCTGACAATTTTCTTATGTAGAACACAGCCAGAAGACAATAATATTTGAAAAAATGTCCTGATTAATGTCTTAAAATGGTCACTTACATAGTAACATTTAGCTTAGCCTTATATTCAACACGAAAATGAAATTATGTATAGTAAGTATTGCTGGAAGTGAAGGCTATTTTATTGGAAATTCGTCCTCTTGAAGAATCTGTTTAGAGAATTCGCCTAACATTATTGGTTTGAATATAATTCGCAGATTATTGAACCCCCTCTTTCTGACCACTCAATGTGCTAATCTATTGAATTTCACAACCGCTAGATGTCATTTTCTTGCACATTTTTCTTGGTGTCATTCCGAATCTAATAAGCTCTACATCATATTGTTAGGATCACTATCAAGAGAGTTCCTGTTTTTCAACTTGTGAGCTAGACTAGTAGGAGTGTTTGACATGAAAAAAGTATTAAAAAAATATAAATATATGTATATTTCTTTTTATTTCTTAATTTTCAGATGATACCAGCATGGGGTACACGATCCGTGACTTGATCTCAGCTGGAGTTTGGCCACAACCAAAGGGCATCAAATCGAGGGGATTCGCCAAAAAAATCGAAATAAAATCCAATTGTTTCGATGCCTGCCTAGTTGTTGACGGGGGTGTGTCCTTTTGTTTCAATGATGGGACCATAGCGCTATTAGAAATTCTCCCTGAAGATGCCCTAAGGACTGTTGTATTTAATGATCCGTGATTGTTCGAAGATAGAATTTCCAATAGGAATTGACGGCCATTTGCATTATTTTCAAGCATAGGCAGTGGGGCAAAGTGCATTCAGGAATGTTATGACAATTTATTGTCTTCAAGCTTCCTTTTTCGATCTTTTGTTTTTCTTCAGCCAATTCAGCTTGAAATGGAATATTTTTTGAAACGAGTATTTATAAACCAATTTCACTTTGAATAATCATCCGAAGTAGTTCATCAATTGAATCCATAGAAAGTTATTTTTTATATATAGAAAACATTTTATTTTACTCTTTCCTAACTCAGCAAAAATCGATTTTCTATATTTTGTAAAGAAGTAGTTGAGTTATAATATTTTTTTTCATCTTTTTGATGTACGATTAAGACTGTTTATGATATAGGTGAAACTGCTTTTTAGTTTGTGATTTTTTATAAATAAGGAAATGTATTAGATAACTTTATGTAATGTGGTATTTAGGTTCAAAAGAGATTTATATATCATATATTTTACATGAAATATATCATCATTGAAGTATATTATTTTTTTATTTGAGCCATGCGCGACGTTAGCGCTATCTACTTCTGAAACTTTTTGGGGATTTTTTTCAGTTGCTTAATCAGTTGTCTCAGATGGCGCAGAGAACTTCTCCATTGAGCTCGAAAGCAATATTCTAAGGAACTACTTACCTACTACTATTCTATTTGAAATTTGGCAGAGTTCAAGAAAATTGCATTGGATAAGAAAAGCGTAGCATATGGCTTGTTTTGTCCACATCACACACTTAATTCGCATCCATAACCCTTATCACATACTTTGCACGGCCCCAAAAAACATTACATAAAATCAGAATATTGTCTTTGCTTTAGTAAATTTGAAGTTTTTATTGTTGTTAGTCATCTTATGTCCATATCACAGTCATTGTTTTTTCACGAATAAATAAATATTATTATTATTATAACATTTACTTTCAGCGACAATAAACTTGATTAAAATAAAAACTATTCTAGTCTAATCTTTGAAAAAAGTGCATCAACAAACCAGGGTGAACAGTGATATTTGCAAAAAACTATTTTTCATAATTAGGATAACTTCCGCTTTTTGGGTCAAATGCTAAAAAATTTTAACACGAGGGCCTACATATAATACTTGTTATTATGTGCTTCAAATATATTCATTTCATTTTTGATTCGTTTTTTTTTTGACAATCAGCAATTTCACAAATAAACTGCAAATATATGAGAATCATGCAGCAAAAGGTGAGGGTCTTACCTTTTATGGTGCTATTCCAGTTTGAGTACAAGCCATTAACTTGATTTTTTTTTGTTGGGGGGAGGGGAGAAGCTCAATGTACTCGCCTCAACCCAAAAATAATGGAAAGTG
The DNA here is from genome assembly GCA_032362365.1 of Zygogramma bicolorata. Taxonomy (NCBI): domain Eukaryota; kingdom Metazoa; phylum Arthropoda; class Insecta; order Coleoptera; family Chrysomelidae; genus Zygogramma; species Zygogramma bicolorata. Next base: position 220,883 of record JAVJAQ010000699.1, read on the forward strand.
GAGAGTGACAGACAACACTTAGTGGGTGCGCAAGGAGGTTCAAACTAACTCGTTATAATTATTACAAATAAATGAATATATTACAATAACTTAACTATAAAACGAGCTTTCCTAAGCTAGTGTTGACATTGACATTTGGCAACGTTTCAGTGACTATTCCTGTTGCAACTGTAATGTTATTTTCTCTTATCGTAAACTGCTGTCCTGACACCATTACCATTTTCCATAAGAGTGTTAACTCGACTGATCCATGTTCACCAGGCAAAATCATATCCACATTATCACCTAAAAACTTTCTCCTAGTGAAACGTTCAAACGTCTACCGGTTACACAAAAATTACACACTGTACAAAAAAGGCCGCCCCTGAATGTTAGGGGCCCCCACTTTAAAAAAAAGAAGGTTGATGTTTTATCTTTTTGTTTGATTTCGAATGATTATAAAAGCTTTGGAATTGATCTTTATTGCTGCCAATATTGATGTATTTACTCAGAAACATTTCCTTGTGAATGTATTGTTGATTATTTATCATCAAATCAGAATACCCTAGACACACTCGATTGATGCATATTGAAAAAAAGGGGGAATTGAGAGTGTGCTAACATTCAATTTGTCAGTCTCTCTTTCTCTCTACCAAATACAGCAAGATAAAAGTTTTCTATCCTCATGTACGGCATCTTGCAATCAGAATTGAATGAATTCCTTTTTCAAGGTTGACAATAATTTAATCAAAGGTAATACCACGAGTCCTTCAAATTTAATCGATAAATTTTCATTTTCCACAAAAACTTTTTTATTTGGCAAAAGTATGAAAACAAACCGATTGATAAAATCACGAGTCCGTAGGACGAGTGATTTTATCTAATTCGGTTTGTTTGAATGCTTTTGCCTCAAAATAAAAAAGTTTGAATGTTTCAAAAATGAAAATTTATCTTAATAAATTTGAAGAAATAGTTGTATTTGGAGAGATTATTTTTTGAACAAATAGAAGGAAGAACAATTTAATTGATCAGTATTTCATTTACGTAAGAAGAAAAGGAGAATAGGTGAAAATTTTACAAATTTGAAATGTCAAACAACGATGTATGCCCTCTATGATCCAGAAGAGATATGATGCTTACGCAGTGAATATGATAATGCTTGCCGACGATACCAAGAGATGGCGTCACACCTCTCATTGTACAAGGTTGATAATTGAAAATTTCTTATGAAATGAAAATCGCGCCAGAAGGAACATAAAATCATTCGTTATGTCGTTGTATCGAAATCTTAATACAACGGTTTCTTCATATACAACAAAAAATGAATTGTATTTAATAAAAACTAATTGTACGCCATCTTCATTTGAGTTAAGGAAATCTCAAATATTTGAATCGGTCGTTCGCTATATCTCTCATAAAGTTGGGGTTATGAGCTATTTACGTGTTTGAGTGTTCATTGACATGTGTTATGTTATTATTATGCTGAAAAAGTGAAAAGTGAATGACTATTAATAATAATATGAGCCAGTTCAATAGAATCGACGCGGTAAACCGTATAGGTTTGACAGTTCAAAGGTGAACAACGTTTAATCAAAAGGAACAGGCAGTTTTATCAGCATAATACCCAATGATTGGCTAGAATAACCATAGAATAACCCGCTACTATTGGTTGAAATGCCAAAAACGTCACATTTTGACAAGTGAAAAAAATAATCTCTCATAATCACCAAGTCCAGGTTTCAAATTATTACTTTAACCATTTCTAAGCTTTGATTTTTGCTCTCTCTACTTAAAATGGGTTCAGAATAACGATTTCCAGAATAATTGTTTGGTATCATCTCCACTAGAAATTCATTGGGGTTCAAAACATCAAATATTTCGTTGATACACATTATGAAGAATAGGGGCCCTAAGGACGGATTCCTGAGAGCAATTATTGAGAATTTTTAATATAGGGAGCGCTAGTCACTTGTCATTCTGAATCCTAAAATGGAGAAAAAAACATTATTTATGTTAGCATTGCCGAAATATTTGGAATAAGTCATGTAGTCCAGAGAAGAGATATAAGTTTGTATTAATTTTTTTGCATTTTACTTGCCCATCACCAATAAATAGCAAACAACTCACCCAAATCTATTCTGCAAGCAACATTCCAAGTTCGACTGAACAACTGCTGGCAATATTTGCTGGTGATTGGCTTCGACCTACCTCCTTCAGCACGCGATAAAAAGTAAATACTTGCTTTGAACCTGTTGCTCAATTTTTCACTACCAGTGGCACACAGGAGCATACCCCTGTTAACATCTTTCAGCCTTATCCCTCTCAGAAGGGTGCCAATGTTCTCACCAGCCTCAGCCTAAGGAATAAAAGAAATATAAGTTGAAGTGAATTTGCCCTTCTATAGCTGTATTTACCTGTGGGACACTCTTTTTGAAGACTTGGATATCAGAAACAGTTGTCTTGATTTGCAAATCGAACCCCAACAGCTCAGCTTCGCTATTCTTTTTCAAAATGCCTCTACTGATGGTACCAACAACAACTGTTCCCCGACCAGGAACCAAAAAGGCATTATCGATAGGCAACATGAATGGGGATGTTGTGTCTCTTTGAGGGTCCGGTAAATAAGAATCTATTGTATCAAGAAGTTTCAATACTGAGTTTTCCCCAAACTCAGATTCTTTTCCATTCAAAGCATGCAGAGCTGATCCGAATATTACTGGAGAGTTTTCACCATCAAATCCAAAATCTTCTAGTAGCTCACGTATCTCCAGCTCAACTAAGTCGAGAACCTAAAGTTGTGAAACTGGGTAATGTTTTCACGTAGACCGTTCTTATATGCATACTCACTTCCTGGTCAACCAAGTCAGCTTTGTTGACGAAAACAATAACTTTCGTTACACCAACTTGCTTAGCTAGAAGCAGGTGTTCTCTAGTCTGAGGCATCTGTCCATCTGTCGCTGCTACAACTAGTATCGCCCCGTCCATTTGGGATGCTCCAGAAATCATGTTTTTGATGAAATCAGCGTGCCCAGGACAATCAGTGTGAGCATAACTGCGTTTAGCAGTATTGTAGCCAATATGAGCAGCGTTTATAGTGATCCCTAGAAAAAAATAGAGATATTATCGAAGAAATATCTGTTATATGAAGCGTGGTAGTAACTACCTCTTGCTTTTTCTTCAGGAGCCTTGTCAATTTCATCATATGAAATATAGTTCGCTAGTCCTTTTTTTTGTAAAATCTTTGTTATGGCAGCTGTTAGTGTGGTTTTGCCATGATCTACATGACCTATCGTACCAACGTTCACGTGTTTTTTCACATCTGTTGAATATTGCAATTTCAAAACTGGCCCCAATTTGAGGTTACTTCGAACCCTTTGGCAAACATGTGATATTTGTCTGATAAATTGTATTTTTGAATTCAATTTGAACCCAATATTTTGATGAACATTCCGGGTGAATATAAGCGTTAAACTCATATTTATATTTTTTTCAGAAATTATTCATATAAACATAACCTAAACATATTATCTACAGTACTTGTGACTTGTGCCATCTCATCTGACATCTGACCATCTGTAATGGTTTAATGTTGAAAAAGTGTCTGAATCATTGTATATAGACTACCTAGTAGGCTAACGCTAATGTATTTACCGTTGGATAGAAATATCATCGCTACAGCGATCTTTTTGACCGGCACGTGGAGTCGAGACAGGCCCGTATTGAAAAAATTGTAAGCAAATTAATTCAAAAAAGTTGACTAATAAACCATGAGTACTCTTCGCTTGAAATAGTGTAATCATATTCGTAACATTGAAGTGGAGTGTTAATTCATGAATATTTCTACAAATACGTATGAAAAAAATCTGACCTGAACAATTCAGTGATTTAGACAAAACTAATAATATAATTGACGTTATCAAAAAAACACTTTATTGTGCGATTTCCACTAGACAGTTTGCCAAACCGCTACACGTGCTTTACTACACAATAGCTTTTTCAGGCCTACAGAAGCTATTCTATAGTGAAACACGTGTAGCGGTTTGGCAAACTGTCTAGTGGAAATCACACAATTGATTTTCAATGAAATTTTTATGTATTTTCACCAAGTCGGCCATTTAAGTAATATAATTTAGAGTAAATAGATCCATATTATATGTAGTTGAATATTGGAATGTAAGTAATGCATAAAAAACAGTTTTATTTTTTATTGAGGTGGCGGTTACTTGAAGGAGACCATAGTTGTGAGACTATAAGGTGAAACACGATTAAATTTCCACATAATGTTATGTCTTCGCGACCTGTTTCGATACACTGTATCTTTTTCAAGCCAATGTACTATGAACACTGTGTTTATTCAAATTAAATTTATTCGTGTTTTACCTTGAAGTGTCATAAACAACAGTTGTCAAACACGTTATGGTGTAAGCGAACAGAAGTCCTAACAGATCAGTACATACCGAACACAAATGTTGTAGTTCAGTTTTTCAATCACATCTCGGATCAGGATTTTTGATCACGTGACCTGAGGTGTATCGAATAATTTTACCTGAGGTCATTTATTGTGAGCTCTGAGCGCTAACTTGGCCCCAAGCTGTCGTTTATAATAAATCGAAGAGATAGAGTGCTCGGAGCGAAAGCATAGGCATATAGAGGAGGGTTTAAAGACATACATTTATAATAAAAAAATTAAAAGAAATTCAACTATGCTGTAAGATTGATAATTTTACATTGTTAGTACCTATTCGAGTTTTCATTGATTTCGAAACAGTCTTACAATACTTATAAATTAATGTTCTTAATAATCATTTCAGTATCTACTCAGTATATAGTGACTTATAAGCCATTATCTTTTAAACTGACACCATCAATAATGATTTTCATTTTTCCCAGGCTTTCCGTCCGATCTGAAAATTCCGTGCTATTTTTTTTTTTCGGAAAAAGCATGTCCTTTTACGTATTCTGTGAAAATTCCCAAGTGGCACCCTCTCTAGTTTTCGACTTATGAGCCAATATCTGATCAAAGTGTCACCATCCATATTGATTTTTAATTTTTCCAGGGTTTCCGTCCGATCTGAAAATTCCGTGCTATTTTTTTTCGGAATCATCATGTCATTTCACATATTCTCTGAAAATTTCCAAGTGGCACCCTCTCTAGTTTTCGACTTATGAGCAATTATCTAATCAAACTGACACCATCAATAAAGATTTTCAAATTTTCCAGGCGTTCCCTCCGATTTGAGAACTCTTCAGTCATCATTTTCATGCTTCAAGTGTTAGCCGTTCGTGTTTCCGACTAATGGTTAATTATATAATTCAAATATTTTCCGAACGGCAAAAATAACATTTTCAATTTTAACGTTTTCTGTACTATTCAAAAGTCTACTAATGATGTTTTCTATTTTCTCAAGTTTTTTCAGTCATCCTCCATGCTTATGATTACGATTCATGCTAAGTAAAACTTGGATTTTGGTCAATACGTTTCAATTTCAATGCCGCCCTATGGAATCGTGGCTGGCAACGAATTTTACAGAAACGTTGCTAACTTTTCGTTGCTAACTTCACACACATTACTCTTTGGTAGATTACCATTCCAGGGGGTTGGGATGTCAAAAAAGTTTATGTTCAGTTTTCGATTGTTTGAAGTATAGGCATTTATTGGTAATATTACCATGGACGGAAGCTTTTAATGAAGAATTAACGTTGTCCTCTCGGAATTCAAACAACAAACTTGCAGTCGGCAAAAATTCTTACAGAAACTAGACCTTATGTATTAATTTTTTGTTACAAAAATCAAACCAATCACCCCCGTTCTCTCTCACCTCTGTATAATACAACCTACATTTTCGAAAGAAGGGGGTGAAGGGTTGTTTTTATTTTTCCACTGAAGCAGGTTTTTGGTCGAGTTTCACCTCTGTTTAATTTAAAAATAACTCGGGGATCATTTGCTGACCTGCAATTTAGCTACACCCGAAAATTGGTGTCAATCAATACTGTAGCTCTCTGATAAATAAAACCAAGTGAATAAACTTCATATAAATATCAACTATTCGTAAATTGTGAACAATAATGATATTAAACACAACAAATATATGAATATAATCCAAGTGAAAGGTACGGTAAAGCTACGAAATAGCCGATGCCGGTCCTGTTACAATCCAGTCTGTCGGGTGTAACGAAAACAAGCGATTTTCAACCTTAATAAACGTCTGCATCCATTCGACGGTGCTGCCAACTACATTTCGCCTCCATCGTCCTCCAATGATAAGTCCATAAGGTGAGCCTACTATGTAATCTAAATACAATGTCTGAATTGTTTTTTGGGGCGTCATCTATAACATAATGTCGATACTTCCGTTTGCATTACAAACAAAGGCAGTTTCCTTCTCTGTGTGAAGAGCAAAATCCATGCAGCTTTTTGTTTGTTCGACCAATCTTTATTTATATTTCTCTATAAACAGTGGTTTGACTTCAATGTTGACAAAAGCTGATGGGACGCACAAAAAATGGAAATTTAATCTTCAAAATGCCCAAGAAAATGTTAATAATCTACGGCAATGACAATCATTTCCACAGCTAATTCTGATTTATATAGTATATTTTGGCTTATTGTAAAAGCGAGAAAATAAAAACGCGAACAAAACTACGACGTCCGTAAAGATGTAAAAATAGATACGACCTGGAAAGTTGGGAACGAACTGAATCTAGTGAAAAACTCAAAGGTGAAACTCCACCTACTAGTTGGCTAAAGGCTCAAACTCCCAATGCACAAACTACAGGAGATCTCTAACATGCACATGGTACGGCAAAGCCGTATCAAATGACCCGACGCGAACGAGAATCGCCTTTGGTCTACCTGCAGAGGAAGCTGCAACCCCGGTAGAGATCAGAATCAGATCAGCAGGACTTGCAAACACAAAATATTTCAAAGAATCCATTCCTTAGGAAACAAAAGTATAATTCTCCCAAATGCCATCAATCGTTAGTTTTCATTCCTTCTAGTGATTTTTCCATATGATTAGCTAACTATCATAGTTATCTATGAACAGTGTTTCCAGGAGAGAAAAAAATGTTGGACATATAAACTTGGGTAACACTGAACATCTAAATCAAAAGAAAAATATGGAACTTACGTAATTCGGTCTCTACAAAAAAATCCCAATGCAATTTTCGGCAGTCACATCTATTTTCAGATATACAGATGCATTTTGTTATAAAACTTCGCCACAAAAGTTGTCCTTCTTTTGATAGAACACCACTCAAGTCCTTATTTATTTGTTTTCAACATTTTTGAGTGATAACTGCTGTTTATGATTTGAAGAAGTGAATTTTTTGCTTGAAAATGTTGAAAACATATAAAGGAAGGCGTGTGTAGTAGTGTTATGATTGAAAGGTCGAATTTTGCGCTATAAACAAAAATAAAATAGACGTTACTGCCAAAAATTTCATTTGGATTTTCTGTAGAGGAGACCGAATTACGTAAGTTCCACAAAACATTTTTATGAAATTTAGACTCCCTGTGTAATCAGTTTTACCTAGACATAACCAATAAAAATGCAATTTGAAAAAATATTTTATTCGTTACTCCACTTGCCTTAAAAAATTATTTATCACCTATTACATTAATATGCATAAGCACAAGAAATAAGTTAAACCAGTAAAGCTGACGGAAAAATCGTATTACAATTTCTTTTGCTCCACGACTTCACTGGGTAGTAAATGGTAAGACAACCACCATGACAAAGCAGGTTGAACCGCGGCTAAGAACAAAAGAAAATAAAGTCTTCTCTTATGTCCAGCAGTTGTCTGTGGACCCCCATAATAGCTGGTTTCGTTAACCCCCTCTGTTAAAACCTGTACCTTGAGACTCCTCACCAAGAAAAAAGATAAAGCTAAATTTGTGTATAAAAGAGCAGAATAATAGCCAGTTCGTCCTCCCAAAACACTGACTGAAATACTAGTGATGATAGCAACAAACTTGTATCCTGCATAAGCTAAAAGGTCCAACGTACGAAGACTTGTTTCTACATTGATGACGTACAGCGTACACTTGTAGATCGCTAGTTCCACAATACACCAAGCTAATGCAGAGGAAGCTAGGATTCCTATTTGTTCTGGAGTGAATCGCTCTTGCATTCCCAGAACGATACCTGCCACTAAAAGATAGGTTATATAGGCCATGGTGGGGATGTAGAGGTCTGGCACGTTTATTTCAAACCTAGGCTGCACTGGACCATCTTGTTCATACTTCACAGACCAGTCCTGTAACGACAAATAATCGAGATAGTTTTTTGGTGTGATTGGGAAAATCTAAGATACGAGATATATACTGACATTTCATGAAGAAATGGATGTGTACATATCACAGACAATGAGTAACAAATATCCTCTCTTATTAAACTCGTAAAGATAGTCAAATAACAAGAAATTCTGTCTTTCTACCGTCATTACCAACAGATATTTCTGAAGAGTTTTAGTTCAGGATTAATATCTGATACATCATCAACATCTTTTGACACAAAGAAGGGTCATCATTTGAAAGTAAAAAAGTCAATACGATACCAAGACAGGAAATTTATGTCCAGACATGTGAATGTACCCATGGTTCCCTCCATCTCATTAAAAATCTGTCTATTTTTTCAATTCCCATTTTATTGTTGGAGAGAAATTTTAGCGAAAGATAGGTACAGACATGTTCTTCAATAGGGTAACAAATTTATTGATTTATCTACACTTCATCAAAATGAATTGATTCATGAATTCACCTGATTTGTAGATATATTCCCTTCTTCAAGATTTTTATGAAGTGAAATTCAAGAAAAATCTTCTAAACTTCATACTCTCCACAAAAATACCATTTCCTATCTTCTGCATGAAGTGCTAAATTATGACCAATGTCATCTCTGAATCATACTTTCTTGCAAAAAATGATTGTTAACTCACTTTGTGTGTGAAGGGAAAAAATAGCAGCATTAGCTTTGACAAAACATATCTAGTGTCAACAGCAAAATAGTATTTTAATTTTGTAACAGGAAGAAATCTCTCTACTTCATTCTTCAATATAGTTTTCCCAGCACCTGCAAGCTGAAAAGAATATTTTTGAAATAAGATTTCTAAATAAATCAGTGCAGTAGTGATGAAAATATTTTGTATATAGGTACTTCTGAAATAATTACCTGTTGTCCATACTGCAGAGCCATATCTTGGACAACGGGTTGATTGAGAACTGCTAAATTTGTTGCAACTCCCATTGGATTCATGTTAGTTGGAAATGGAGTCTGATTAAAGTTTTGAGATTGCCCCTGAGGCATCTTTGGTGTACTTGAGTAAGAGTCAAACTGAACATTTGAAAAACCTATAACAACAAAACTTGGTACCCTGCTTCATTTCAGAAATAGTAAGGAAATACCTTGTTGAAAGGGCCCGCTGGGTTCCAAATTCGGGTATAAGTTCTGTTGCTGCTGCATGTTTCCAGGGTCTAAATTTGGATACGAGTTTTGAGGTTGCGCTTGTCCTTGGTCGTAGGGGTTGAAACCCATGGAGTTAACATCGGTAACTCGTTTGAGTTTTCTTCCAAGGGCTGAAATATAAAGTTTTTGAATATGCAACATTATGGTTAATTTTTACACATATTTTTCAAAATACTTACGTTGTCGCCCCCCACTGTTTGCATTATAATTCATTGTATTTGGGTTTATTAGAAAATCATAGAAGAAATATTATATTTCAACATTTTTTCAATTAAAAACAATAACCCATCAGCCCGTCAGTGACCGTGACCAGACACGTCACTTGACACAGAACACAGAACAAGTGACACTTGTCATGTGCAGTAGTGCCGTAAAAATATATCCACAATGGCTGAGATGCTGAATTCGCCGTACGGAAGCAAAGTCCAAGAAATAATAGAGAGAGAGAGAGAGAGATAGTATCCTCAAAACTAGAACTGTACAGAAACATAAATGAGAGAGCTGAAGCTTATACAATCACATATAACACATATTATGTATTAATACCAATATGGAAGATGGATGTTATTAAATAAGAGCCAATGTTAACTAAGTGAAGCCGATAATATCTCTGTCGCAGTCTCACAATCCGGTTGTGATTCATCCACTACGCATGCGCAATTTTTAACATTAAATGACATTCTTTCGGATGTTATTTTAATGTCAAAAACTCAAAAGATTATCCTGAAGATTTCAAGAAAATTGAATATATCAACAAATGTAACAGTACGGACAAGATGTAAAAATTCCAGCACAGAAAATTCAAAGTGCATTTTGGTTTCCCACAATTTGTCGGAAACCGAGTACTCCCTTGGCTAACACCACAAAGGGTGTTGAAATAACTTCGACAATAGTCAGTGCATGCAGAATTTTTCACCCAAGAAAATTTCACGTATGCTTCTGGCTTAAAGACACAATTAAATATTAATTTCCTCGAACAAGGGTGATGCAGCTAAAAACGACAAGCACAAGCTAATAGTAAGCCGCCATCGCGACTTCTCATCTCATCATCACCTTGAATTAATATATTCAAATTAAGTATTTTAGAAAATAGGTCGATTTCCTGATGACTACGACTTAGAAAAGAACATCTTCAGGAACAAACCAAGTAACCGATTCTAACACCGATAAACAATTATGATATATTTGAATTAGAAAAATTGTAGACATTCGATATAACTTCAAATAGTGGAATCTCTAGGTACCTCCATTTTGGAACCTACTACAATTCCTCAGTAGGAACACGTTACTGGGATCCTAGCCAGTAGTTGAAAAAAAAAAAAAAGGACGTGTCTACTACTCCATCGAACGGCCGAAAATTTGCTTAACGGGCAACGGGAGTGATGGTCATTTAGTGAACGAGGAACGTCCAATCTTTTCAAATATTGTATTCACATTCAGCAATTTTTCTTATTGTGAATACTCATTTCTTATTGCCCCAATATGGTTCAGAACGTTCAACAGATTTTGGATTCGATTGCATCACTCTTACGGGTCAAATTGCCGACCGAAAATTCGAAAGATCAGGTATGAAGTGATTAGTTTTGAATTGAAAAATTATTTATTTTTATTTGTTTAGCCGAAATGTTCTCGAGTTACCAGTACAATTTTCGAGCTATTGAGAGCAGCAGATAATTCAGAATATGCTCCAAAGAATACTTTAGAGACTGCACAGATACAACAGTGGATTGAGTTTGGAATTGTATACGCTTCCCATTTGGAAATTCCACAAAACGTTCATCTTACACTAACGGTAAGTTAAGGTTCCTGATTCGAAACTCTTGATTTGTAATGAAATAACCATTCATGCAGTAATCTTAAATACTGTCAAATCATAATAAAACCTTTCCCATTTGGTCAAATCAATGCAGTCGATTTGAATTTCAGTGATATCTGTTACATCTGATTATCAATTACTTACTGTTGTGTAATCTGGTTAACTCATGTGCAGTTCAGAAAATCATAATTTGTAACTCGAAATAGTTTAAAGTTGGCCTACTTTTTTTACGAATCTTGACTTAGGATACCTGCATGAACGCTCCCTTCGATAATTATCAATGATTGAACTTCTGACTCATTTCTCACGAGTTCTGATATAGAACTTCAGATCAACAATTGCTGCATGAATTTTCCTTTATCATCAGCCAAACGTAGGCCACAGCATTTTGAATATATATGAACAGGATGAAAGAATGATAAGTAGTGATCATTTTCAGGGCTTGTAATTACCATATCTATTGACCTGCCCTGCCCAATACCTCATTGCATATAATCATTTCGAAGGCAGTTGTGAATCTCAATAAGCATTGTTTTTTGTAGTGAATAGATTTGCTGTATTGTTGGTAGATACACTAGTGACACTTGAGTAATTTAAAACTATTTCAGGAACTAAACGAAATTCTTGCTTCAAGAACATACCTTGCAGCTGCCAGAATTACCATTGCAGATGCATTTTTATACCACATACTTTTGAAGACTATGGTAACGATTTTTGCAGAATTTTGATCAGATATATTAATTTATTTTAATTTCCAGAGATCCCTCTCAAATCTTGAAAAGGAAAAATACCTGAATGTCTGTCGGTGGTTTGACACCATTCAAGACAAGTTTTCGAAGAACAAGACAGAGCTAATAAATTTTAGTGCAATTTACTTAGCTACTTTAGTACCAGCGAGACATTAGTAGCTCATCATTGAACAAGAAGTGTCCAATAAAAAAAAATAATATTTTAATAATCTTTCATTCATTGAAGCCAAACATTTGACTTTGCATAAAGTATGCCCTTTTCAATCAAGAGGGTTTGACTAGGAGGATAGTATTACACTAACAACAATACAGTTGAAATAGCAAAAGTGCTACCGTAGATATCAGTAAGACGCCCCGGAGTACTTCGGTACCCAGGACAATTAGTCGACGCTTACCCGCACAATGCTCTGCCTTCTGTGCGCAATCGAAAGAGCGTTTTATGAAGGAAGAGTATGAATAAAATAATAAAAATTAAGAAATGAAAACTTAATTAAGAGAAAAAATGTTTGAATTAAACGGTTTTATTGAAAATGTAGATAATGTACTAAAAGCTAAAAAAAAGAATTACTCGAAAAATTCAAGTTGAACAGTTTAATTGAAAATAAAGGTAACATATCAATCAATATGCTTTATTGTCAGAAAAAAAAATTCTATTTACAAAGCGAGTACTCAAATACAAACATGTAAATAGCTATATACACAATGTAAATATGTTGGATATGAAGTCACTATCACGTTGATAAATTAATTACTTGAGAAAAGGTATATAAACATACAGAGAAAATATACACAAAGGTCTATAAACAGTATAATTCCAAACAAAATTTGAAAAGTCAGTAAGCAAAATCACCATCCTAATATTTAATATTAAGTCATATGAAAGTTAACAGATATGACTATAGTCCAGGAAAATTAAAAGATTATGGTGAATTTATAAACCAAAACAATTATTTAATCTGTATATAGAAACAATACATACAAATTATAAAAAAATATTTTAATGGTTCTAAAAATAAAACTACAAATACAAACAAATTCTGGTATAATCGATAATTAGACAACACTCCAACATGGGTAAGTTGAAAAAAAAAGGAAATTTAAAATTTTTCTGAAAAGAATCCATCCAGTAAATGCCTAGTGAAATTTTTCTCAAGGAAACTTTGAATTTTTTTAAATCTGCAATCTTTTATTACATCATTGAGTGATTGAAAATTTTCTTGCCATTATATAATGGAGTTTTCATCTGGGTATATCTTGGAAGTGGTAAGTTTAAATTAAGGAATGGTCTGGTAACGCAGTGACTACTCTTATTTCTGTACTCACTGTAGATAAGGCTCAGTGTTTACAATATATAAATACATGGTGTAGCGGTAAGATTTTATGTTCTATGGATAAAGGAGTTCTATGGAGTTCCGGAATTTGGCTTTGCGCATGTATCTTATTGCCATTTTCTGCAAGACGAAAATCGTGGCCAATAAAAATCCACTACAAGATTCTCCAAAGCAAATTCCGTATCTAAGATGTGGGCCAATTAGAGCAAAGTAAACCTGATGGTTCAGATGGTCTCGCACAATCAAACCAAAATGAGAACGAGCGCCATCATGCATAAACCACATATCTCTCAACATTTCAGCTGTGGATGAGAATTCGAAACATTCCAATGGATGTGAATCCGGAGACCGCGGTGGCCATGCATATGGCCCACCTCTACCAATTCATCTATTGTGGAAAGTATGGTTCAGATGGTCTCGCACAATCAAACCAAAATGAGAACGAGCGTCATCATGCATAAACCACATATCTCTCAACATTTCAGTAGTGAATGAGAATTTGAACCATTCAAATGTTTTCATTTCAAATAATGGCAGACACCTCAAGTTGGATATCATTGAACGAAAGTGCATTTTTATCAAAAATCGTTGCTCCAATCGATTTTCCGCACTTTCATTCAGAAAATTGTTTAATTAACCTGATTTTGTTGAAAATACCAGTCATTTCGAAGTTTTGGGGTGTGGAAGATCGGGGGTAGTGTTTTCCTGACTTTGTATCAAAACAACTGACTCCTGCATGAAAGCTCATCAACGCAATTCATTTGCTTGGTCAATCACCAAAATTTGGTTGATTTCGAATAATCAGTCGAAAAGTTATTTTTAATTTTGTAATTTGAGGGACCACGAAGGATTTTAGAAACAAAAGTTATATGAAGTACCTACTGGTGATATAATTGACCACATATATAAATTGCCAGGAAGAAAACAGGAAGTCCAGGGACACCCTGTATATACTATTCACATTCTCTGGTTACACTACACACAACGATTTCATATTTTTTCTGATAGATGATTTTGTAGAGAATTTTGCAAGGATTTTGAAAAAGTGTCACATGAATATGTTCAGAGCAAAGGTTGTGGAGTTGGAAGAGGAAAACCGAAAACAATTTCGATTTATTTTCGAAAAATCGAAATATTTTCAAACAAACTGAGACATAGATGATTTTGTAGAGAATTTTGCGAGGATTTCGAAAAATTATCACACGAAAATGTTCAGAGCAATGGTTGTGCAGTTAGAAGCGGGAAACCGAAAACAACTTCGATTTAATTTTGAAAAATCGAAATAATTTGGAACGAACTGAGACCGATGATTCTGTAGAGATTTTTGCGAGGATTTCGAAAAAGGATCACATGCATATGTTCAGAGCAACGGTTGTGATCCATCATTGCCCCAAATCTATGAGGAGAGTCGTGATACCTGGTACCTACCGATCAAGTACGTATGATCGAATGAAATTCTAGATAGGCGCCCAACGCGGGGACAATTTGAGTATTTCATGAGACGCCATTGAAGGGCATTGATAGTTTTCATACAACAACTTTGTCAGCTTGAGCTGAATAATGAGTTTTTCATATAAGAAGTCATTTTGAAGTGTTATATTTTTCTTCATTTTGATTTTTATCTTCCAGTAATCGACACTGATAAGATTCCATTTTTTCATTCATTATCAAGCTAGTCCCGCAATATATTGCACGAAAACGGAAATTTGATTCCACATGTTTTAGATACCTATTGATACCAAACAACAGCGAATTGAAGATTCAAGATGTTTCAGCTTAATTTGTCTCAGATTTACAGTTTAGTTGTGTAATGAATCCACCAACATTCACCTGTATTAGAATAGTATATTATGCAACGATCGTGTAATGATGGTTATTATATGAGCATAAACCGGGATACGAAACGAGCCGAAGGTGAGTTTCGTATGGTTTATGCGAGTGTATTAATAACCATTACATGAGAGTTGCATACGCTATTTTATCTACACCCAATAAATAATGAAGAACTAAAAATATTATAATATTAGGTATTTATATTGAACACAATAATAGTGGGTAATCAATCGTATTTCTTTGAAAAATTCTACAGAATTATAATTAATGATATAACCACCGAAAATACAACAATGAGAAGAAAAAAAAAATAAAAAAAGTCTTTGTCGAGGTCTGGAATTGAACCCGGGACGTTAGTGATCACTACCCGCGCCGCTGACCATTCGGCCATGAAAGCACATTCGACTTGAACGAAAATAACCACATATGTGTTGCATTTGTCAAATGAAAAATATGATCCTTTCGATTGAATTTTTTTCTTGTCTAAGACATCTGTGGAGGGTCGCTGATAATTCTTCTATATCACTGCTATGAGACATTTTCATACGATTATCGAAAATTGACTAAATTCTTCAAAAATTCAATACCTACTGATTTTGACTTGACAAACGTCAAAATGCAAAGCTTGCATATCATGCTTGATTGAAAAATAATGGGTTTCTATTGGTTGAAAATCTGTATCGTAATGAAAATCTGTATCATAATGGATTTCATTATAAAACGGGTTGTGGGCATATAAGCGTATTATTAGAGTACGGGTGTAGATAAAAGAAAGTAATAATCCATAAATATTTGTCTCGATTCAACAAATAAAACATACTACATGTTAAATAATAGTCTTTATTCAATTAATTATATAAGATAAAATTGCTCAAATAAAACATTCCTAGTACTTAGTGTCAAAAGTTTTCATCAATATAAGGCATATGTTTTCAGTTAGGCACCATATCAAGTCTTGTTACTATGTAAGTATATAATCCTAATTACAATAAAAAAAACATCAGGCAGGCACTTCACTTTTAAACACATCTCAAAAATATACAGCTTAAAATATAAAACCGTAAACTTCATTTGCTGAAAAGCTTATACATTATTATTATTGGCACATAAAATCTAATATATTTGGTTAAAAACTGTAATTAAGTCGTTCAAAGAAGCAGAAAATATATAGCACCAATCGCAAGTAAGGACACTTACAGAAAAGACAATATACAAGTGAATATTCGAAAACAGAACAATCTTTTTCGAACGTCCACGCGAGATTATTAAAAATTATAATCCCTCCACACTTTCTGGGACCGTGAAACCCCGACGCTCTCTTCCCCAAAATGTTGCACTGTTCCAGCTCACTCGAACCTAAAACTCCTGGTAGAAGACTCTTGCTTACTACTTTTCGTCATCGAAACGGTTTTCTTTTCTATAATCTGCTGAGTCACCGACTTCTTGAGCATTTTCTGCTCCAAAGTGTCTTCGTTCTTCAGCACGGGAGGTTCGTTGATATACTCAACGTTAGTCGAAAACGACGACTGGTAATGACTATCGTTCCCGTTCCTGAACGTCTCGAACGACTTCTTTTCCAAGGGAGACGTGACACCCGGCTTGCTCGTGTAATATTTCTCGACGCTCGACGAATAAGTAGGCTGCGGCGTCGAATGGTAGCTCTCGTACTTGTACGTGTTCGATTTGTACCCGTCAGGAGTTTTGTACGTGTTCGAAGCGTACTCCGAGCTGGAGTACCCGTCCGAAAGGTGCTTCGAGTCGACAGAATGGAAGGAGGAATCCGTCTTCGGCGGCTCGTACCCCCGCAAGTGGCTGGGGGTGCTCGTGTAACCGTCTTTGGGGGAGAACCGAGGCGCGTTTTGCGTGTATGAGTTGTAAGCCGATCCGTAGTCCTGCCCGTACGAGTTAGTGGTGCCGTACGTCGCCGAATCTAGGCTGTTGATATGGGATTTGAGGACGTTCTTGTTGCGCTCTAGCGAGTTCACTTTTTCGGGGCTCTCTAATTGGGAGTATGTGTCTGTGTAGAATTTCTGTTGGGGGCTTGGGTGGGAGTGCGACGAGTCGTACCCTTGGACGTACCTAGAATGTTTCCTGAATGTTAAAAGGGTTAGGCAGTGAGGTATCGGCAGAAATGGTGAATGGGACCTATCAGGCATGTGTAACGTGAAAGCTTTGAACCAAAACGTCAAAATATCATATTATACACTCAGGGGTCGCCATTTAAAATGAAACAGACACGGTCATGTCGAAAAATACGTACTTACATTGGTCAAGGGGGAGGTTTTTTGATACGATTTTTAACACTGCAACTGTAGCCCTCTAGAAGGGTAGGACAAGGGTTGGGCTGATTAAAATCAAGTAATTAAAATCACGATTAAAATCATGATTTAAATAACTTGATTTTTAAAAATAAAATCATGATTTAAATCAATTTTTTATTCAGAACCAGATAACAACATAATATAAAAGTTTTCTCGAAGATCAAAAGGAGTAACTGCTTTTAGCAAAAACAACAAAAGAGAAGTGAATAATGCCAAATTCTTAAACTAAACGTAACACCTAAATTTTATTACCGTATATTTTCTTTCTATTTATTTTCGTTATACAATTTAAACAAAAACACGAGTTTTCCTCCTTTTTCTATGCCTAATCTGTTTCTAATATCCGAGTGCACAACTAGCGAAATGCGTCAAATTGTTGGGCGTCAATTTATAGGTTGAGAAGGAAAACAAGCCTTGACAGGAATATCCTTGCAAAAAGCACAACAAACGCGCTTGTTCGTACCTCACTAGGCACTGTATAGCGAGTGTATAGGACAGAAGGAAAACAAATCGCGACAAGAATTTTCTTGCAAGAAGCGCGAAAAATGCGTTCTCACAAGTTTTTGAGCCGCAAATTGTATTAAAATATTTAGACCTATACATTTAAATAATCAACAATAATTTCAAAGAATTGAAATGTTAAAATCTTATATTTAAATTAAAAAAATGAAAAATTTCAAATAAATCGTGATTTAAAAAAAATAATAAATGATTTTTGATTTTTTAATAAAAACAGATTTTGCCCCACCCTGGGTGGGACCAACCCTTATTATTTCAAATGGAACGAGGGGTTGAGTGATACCTTTTTTTAAAGCGAATTTAATTCTCTTTCAAATGACATCTCATTTGTGAAATATCTCTGAGATAAGTATCTAATTGTGTAATTTCTATATGGGTATTCCAACATAGTCTTTCGTCAATGTACAGCCCTAAAAATTTTGTTGTTTGCCAATATTTAATAATTTTGTTTTCGAAAGCCAAATTCTTTCTGTTTGTGGTTCTGTTTTTGGTTATCAACATTACTGAGGATTTTTCATAATTCAAACTCAATTTGTGATAATTTAGCTAAGAAGACATCAATTCCAAGTCATCTTATATTTCTTTGGTAATACTGGAAAAATAAATTAGTGTTCTATCATCCGCGTGTACTTTGATATTTCCTTTCAATAATAATTTTGAAGCAGAATTTATATAGACCAAAAATAAAACTGGATCCAAAATAGAACCTCGTGGAACTCCACAAGTGATATTTTTGAAAGTACCGTTTTACTAAACATAACCCATTCACCATTTCTTCAAACACTAGATAAAATAGCAAATATTCCATGTGTACAAAAAACACTACATCTCATCAATTGTTCTAAAATTGTTCTAAAATTGTTCGTTCCGTTAACCAGCTGACGAACGTCAACCCTCAAAAGTCGAAACTTGTGCGAGCAATGGATCAACGAGGCCTTACCTTTTAACGTGCGATTACCCAGCACGGTGGCCCGGCGAGGATTCGAACCCCGGCCTTCTGCTTGATAGGCAGATATGCTAACCACTACACTACCGAGACCACAATTAAAACGATGATTCATGAAACTAAAAATGCGAGACACATGAAACAGTTGCAACCAAAACTAATACTACAGTATTAACTTACCCAAAGAATTTCTATCAACTACCTTCACTCTGTACATGCAACAGACAAAAGCAAAACAAGTTAGTCGTGAAAGATAATGATTATATAACAGATATATCGAGCAGTGCTGTTTAATGGAAAATGTAAATTATTGTCATTCTACAGAGGTGAGAGGGCATGAAATATTGAAAGCTGCAATTTGAAAACATGAGAAAACATTAGGACATTTTATTATATTTTATATAACATCATGATTTATATCCATAAACACAAATTGAATATAAATTTCAATAATCATATTTATAATACAAGGAATAAAAATAATATCACTTTAAAAAATAGAGTTAAAACAACAATGTCTCAGAAAAATTTCAAATATTTATTGCCATTCTACTATGATTTGATTCCAAATCATATAAAAATGATCAAGTCATTAGTATCTTTCAAACTACAGATTAAAAAATGGATTCAAGAATCACGTCGGAATTTATTTCATGAAATCTCTCACTTCAGTTAAGAAGATTAGTTAATTTTTCAATATCATTTTGTTGAATTCTACAAATTTATCAAATATATTATACATAAATGTAATTCGTATCTCTCGCAACAAGTTTTTAACTTCGCGGGTATAATTGAACTGTTTATTCACCTTTTTACAAATTGATGTATATGCTCTTTTTTATGAATTTTGAATAAAATTTATTATTATTATTATTCCAAATTACAGATTATTTCACACCCCATTACCCAAAAAACCAATACAATACCAATACCAAAGAAGTTCGTGTGTAGTTAGTCAAAAACTTCGATATTAAAGAGGGAACTAACTTACCGCATTGAGTCTTGGTCTGGAACGGAGCTGATATAGCCGTCAGTATCGTCTCCGGAAGTTTCGTGTTTGTATTTGGCTTGACGGATGACGGTCAGCTTGTTTCGAGCTTCTTCCAACTGTTTTTCTATTCGGATTATCTCAGAACTGAAAAAAAAAAAATTGATTAAAAAATGGGTTCCACATTTGGTTGCGCAGTGAACTGCCTCTAGGTTTCAGATTCCGTACCATGTTGAGTTGGATAAGTTTTTATATTGCATAAACCAACCATATGTTCGAATCGTTCAAATAAATCACAAACTCACACTTGATCCAATTCCTGAGCGTATCTAGGCACTTTTTTAAGCGGCAGCAAAAGGTATTTGTCGTCTTCGATGTTCTGCGCTTTCTGGGCGGCTCTCACCAAGTTGTCTGTCGACCTAATGACGGCATTTCCAGCAGCGTGTAACCTCCTCGTAGCCGTCGTGTCTCCCTCCGCCTTGACCTTGCACGCCACCAAAAGCTGGGCCGTCGAACTCGCGACTTGCTTGGCGGACGCTATGAGTTTGTCTTCGCTAGCGAGCCCTGAAACAAAGAATAACCTAACAAACACAGAAACGAAAAACACCACCAAAAATTAAGTGTAATAAATAGACTGTTCTTGCGGACGAAAATACATAGGTGAAACATCAAGATCTCCAAAGTTCGAAATAGAGAACACCAGTATACATATATTAGGAATAGTTATCTTAATGGCTTCGAATTTATCGAAACATATTTTCACTGTCGACATCAATCACAGAGTTGAAAGGTTCAAAATACAGCCAAGTAAAGTAATAAGAGAAGAAAATTGATATGTCACCATGAGGATAACTGAAGACTGGATTGTTAATTGCAAATGCGATTTCTCATAGCAGAAATTTCAGTCTTCTTAAATAAGATTGCCTGATAGAAATCCTTTTCAGTCACTAAACGATACCGATGGTGGATGAGGAATTCTTCTCTATTTGCTGATGCAAGTTTGAACAAAATAATACTTTTGGCATTATCTATCGATGCGGTTCCTGAAAAGTTTATAGTTGTATAGTGAATGAAGAAAATTTTCAGCTTCGTTGATGAAACATGTGGGTCTTTGGGCAATAAAGCATATTATTATTGTTACAAAATTCCCTAACGCCACTACTGAACATCATAAATGCAAAGTTATATGGGGGGCCAACAAAATAATGTTCCTCAAACAGTGTAGATGTTCTTGTTCGATCAGAGTATTAAAGAATGCGTTTCATTGACAGACCGCAAATTTTTTCGTATAGAGTATTGAGAATTGAATTTAGTGCAGAAGCCTAGTAGAGACTCGAAGTTTTATGATAATATAATTAAAAGTTTTTTACGGAATCTGGAATATAGAAAATAGGCCCTTCGGGTATCAATCCGTGTGCAGAATGTTGAACTGTACGACGTATCTACTCTCACGCTGGAGTCAATCAATCAATCAAATATACTTTATTGTCTGAAAAAAATACAACTTATAGACAAAGTGTGTCTTACAAATCATTCTTGATAATAAAAATAATTTTACAGGGAAAATCTTTTAAAACATGTGCCAGAACTCTTATCTCAGGGTTTTGATTGGGTTGGCTGATTTTTAAATGAAACCAGTAAATTGTTCGACTCCCAAGAAAGCTAGTTGTTTTATTCCAGAAATTCTTTATGGTCCACAATATTCTAAAATTGACAATGAATTCATTGATACACGATTCACATAGTTACCGAATTAAACCTCACCTAAAATTGACCAGGCACCAATCCAATAATATTAACAATATTATTAGCATAAGTATAACCAAAAGGCTCAAAATTCAAATATTGATGGATTTTTAAATGGAAGGAAATAAATACTCGTACGCTCAAATTCTCAGACTGTTAAATGAAAAAGCCCTGTCGATTGCATTCTTCGACCTCTTATCTTGAAAAACAGTTTTTTATGTCTTACCAAAAAAAACTGCGTTCGCACACGGTGGATTTGAAGATTGGAGCATACTGGTCATGAGGGTAGGCAACCCATTATACGAAGAAGTAGCTCACAGGTTGCATACATCCAACGGATGAAAATTAAACACACTCGTAGTGGCTAATATGACGTTAAAGGGAAAATATATACATATAAAATGAAGAGCACATCTTATGTTCCATTACAAACATGTGAATTAATAAGACAAATACAATATTGATAAAAAGGAAGATGTGAAATACAGATTGAATGAGCACAAATTAAAGACATAAATACAACAGCAAGCACAGGAGTATTAAGTGTATATAATATATAATACAAGACAGTTAAATGATTTCGATTTGATTAAAATCAGAAGCAATTTTGGTAGAAAATCTCCGCTTTACTCAGGAGTTCTTACCTATGAAATCTTGCCAAAAAACTTGAAAGAAATAAAAAATATAAATAAATTCAAATCAAAATCAAAAAAATATTTCTTGAGACAATAGAATAGATTTTCCAAGTATATAAAAATTCCTTTTTCGTCATTTTATGATCTAACGGTTTAATTTATTCTTTGTTTGTATCTTGTTAATGTTTTTCTATATGTATATC
Organism: Zygogramma bicolorata; assembly: GCA_032362365.1. NCBI lineage: Eukaryota > Metazoa > Arthropoda > Insecta > Coleoptera > Chrysomelidae > Zygogramma > Zygogramma bicolorata. The sequence continues at coordinate 243,416 of JAVJAQ010000699.1, forward strand.
CCTGTATAAGCACTTGCTTCTTGGGATCAATTACTCAATAAATATATATATATATATATATATATATATATATAGATTCGTAAAGAAGGGATGGTACAAGTTTAACGATTCCTTGGCCTCCAAGGCGACGCAAGAAGACCTAAGTCGCTTTTCGCCGTCGGATACACCGTACATACTTTTCTACAGCAGGGAAGATGTGTCAGATGTGGACGATCTGTCGTTGCTACTTCACAACGACAGTTTGGAGCTGGAGCGCGAGACAGTCTTTGAAGCTGTACAACATCAAACACAAGAATGACGCAGGCGGGTTTTCCTCGACTTCGAGCAATATATTTCAATTTTGTTTTATATTTTGATTGTTTCGTTTATTATATATTGTTTTATGAAAAAAAAAGTCGAAAGTATCATAAAAACACTCCTGAACTGTATTATAGGCCCCATCAACGAGACTGCCTTTCTGAACCTATTGCACGCCACGACCTCCTTTATTGAAAGGAGATTGAGAGGTGATTGAAAAGCTTTATGTTATTGAATATAATTGAGTCCCTAACTAAGGAGCTTGTTGGAATAGGCTTCCATGTTACTAGTGTGGCTGCGGGTATTGTATGAAGAAATTTTGTTCCCATTAGATAAGTGATGTTTCTTCAACAGGCTGATACTTTGCAAAATAAATGGGGCGGCTCCCGTTCAGATACCATGAGCTTTGAAGAGAGGTTTGCATGTAACACGGAAATCGGTTTTGCACATGTATCGAACAGTCCTTTTTTGAAGAACAAAAATCATCATTATCAATCAATTGTGGAAGGAGTATTTTAGATACCAGTGACCTGAAGGCGAAACAGGCTGTTGAAGTTAGTATCGTGATTTGACTGGTCAATCCGTAAGGGGGTTGATTGATTGGATTGTGGTATTGATAGAGATATTTCTGTAAGTTCACACGGATTAATACCCAAATGGACTATTTTCTATATTATTATGATCTTTTTCACGAACCCCTTTCCCTCCTCCCAACAAAAAAAAACAGACACCCACCTTGCACTAACGCGTTGGCGCTCTCGACGAGGGTGTGCGTCGCGCTCGCGACCAACCTCGCGGCGGAGATGAGCCCTTCGGACCACTGGCCGTCGTCGGACGACGACACCGGCGTGCCGGACACCTTCCCGGCGTCGATGAGCTCGCGCTGCGCCGCGCTGGCCGCCTTCACCAGGGCGGACGTCGCGGCGGCGATGGACTTGGCGGCGTCGATGATCATCTCGTCGAAGTTGAGCGTTTCGTCGACATCGTGCGTCTGGAAAAACGGAATGCGGTTTAAGAAGTGAAGGGAAAACTCGACTTATTGGACTAATAAATAATAATATTTAAATTTTGAAGAATCGTCATTCATGTTCATTGACAAAAAAAACAATTTCATCACAATCGAAATTTTTATTGCTGGGACATCAAAATATCAAGTAATATAGAATTTTTAGGTCTGAATATTGATGAAAGTATTTCGTGGAAAATTCATATTGATCTAACCCAAAAAAAATATCATCAAGCATTGGATGTTTGTACAAGATTAGAAACTGTATTTCTTTCAAATATCTAAAATAAATTTATGTTTCACTAATTTATTCGAAATTACAGTATTTAATTAGCATAAGGGGTACTGCGTCGAATATTATTCTGAACCACTCAAGTCTTTCCAAAACAAAGCAATGAAATGAATTTTTCATTTACCTTATTTGGAACCAACAAGAAATATTTTCAAATCAAATCGTCTCCTCGACATCAATTCTGTTTACAAACTAAACATGCGTATGATTTTGCAATCGATTATTACTAATAAGAAACATTCTATAATGCACTTTTTTAAATCTAATAGTGTACATGATCACAAAACAAGGCAGTTCAATAATCTGACTGAAAATCTCAAGACTGAATTTTCCAGAAAATAAATTTTCTATAAAGGTGTTATCACATATAATGGATTATCCAATATAATAAAATGTTTTTCTAAAATGACCAAATTCAATGTTGCTATGAAGCGTTATTTGTTAGAATAATTATTTTGAAAATTGATTTATTTTAATCATTTTTTTTTCGTTTTCGAGTAATATACAATTCTGATATAGCTCAATATATGTACTGTATATGTTTCCTACATAAACTATAGTTTCTTAGGAATAAATAATTGTTATTGTAAATGATAGAAGGTCTTTAATCCTCAGTTAATCACGAATAGAAAAATACAGTTCATTTTAGAATACATGTACACGATATTATAATTATCACACACTACCTCAGTAATAGTACAGTGGAAAAATATAGGTATCCACTTTTTTCTGCAAAACCTCTATCCGTCACTTATCAGGGCCAGTCCATTTTCATTGTCAAAAGCCGCTATTATTTTCAGTAACACCCTGTTTCGACGATGCAATTTGTCGCGGTAACTTGTCACCGCGAGAAATGCCATCTATCTGTCAGTGTGCATAAATGCCTACATTATCACAACTTATGTATGATTTTATTTTTTATAATTGTAATTATTACTTATTATCACTTATTATTAATTATTATTTTACTTCAATTCTTCATTGTCGAAAAATTATTGAATTATTCAAAATTACCATTCTTTACAATGGTGCCACCACATATTTTTAGTTTGCGGCAACAAATTCACCACATAGATCACTAAGTCACTGCAACCAATAATGATTCATGCAACTCGAAAAACTTGTATGAATACATGCAATTTTCTGGAGTTGCAGCGACAAATTGCATCGTCGAAACAGAGTGTAAGTAATCCAAACATTGCTTATTTAGAAAAATGCACGTGAAACGTTTTTGTTATTATAATTCATTTTTCATGATGATAACAAATAGTACGACTACATCCACCAATTTATAACCGAAATATATGAGATATGATCGGCATAGTAAATTATGAAAAATACTAGGTTTGATTAATCGCCATTAGTGTTTTTGTCCATGAATTCGCAGTTAAATTTATAGTTATTTACTGTTTACGATAACTAATCCAAATTGATCCCACAACAATCAATATTTTCACTGTAAACATATCTAGACAAAATAGACTGATTACTTCACCTATATTTAGAATTTGAATTTCCAACAAAATAGTTTTCAAACGATAACAAATAATTATAATCAAATTATTATTATCAAAAAAACTCTATGGAAGTTATCTGCTCGATTCCAGTAATTTGAGTTTTGTGTACAACAGACTGGTAACTTGGGATGGTGGTCACTGTGGTAACCAGTACAATAGAACGGCTAATGATAACAACAGAACGCAGCCTGAGTGAGAAAAAGTAACTTTTTTATGTAATTTCACACCCGGCATGCGGTATAAACAGAGATTTTGTTCGAATACACTCTTTCCTTATTGTATTGCCAAAAAGTGTATCTCCATTATAAACATGTTATTTCTTCATATATCATAAAATTTCGAATAGGTATAAAAATATTTTTTTCCAACATGACAATAATTCATTGAAACTATAGTTACAATCCTATCCTTATAACCCAGTAACTGAAGGGACGAACCTGTGAATAAGTCTTTGAGTTCTTCACTTGTGGCTCAATTTGTAGGTCGTCACAGATGTTTTCGAAGGACCCAAAAAACACGATTGCGTTCATGGCAATGGCCGAAAATGGACCCCCAAACCCAGAAAAATGGGTTTCCCGCCAATATCTGGCTAAATATACGAATTAGAGAATTTTCGTTCATACAAAAATCACAGATCGTCTCATTATCTACAAAAATGACCCTTATCATTTTTTCCGAAAACTCAACAGTTTTCGAGATAAAGGGACCCAAAACTCTCCTCATTTCAGCTGCCGCTTTCTCTATAGGAATTCTGTTGTCTATGCATTCGCTTGGAGGCAGGCGGACGAATTTTTTCATAACTCATGGGTCCTTGGGGGGTCTTAAATGATCTCTGAATTTTTTTTGTACTTTCCCCGCGTTCTAATAAATGATCCATTTGTTTATTTACATTTTTCATGCGATTTCGGAGTTATGTAGAATCTGCGGAACAACCGCGAATTAAAAAATTATTAGCCATAAAAAATATTTATGTATTCGGAAACTAGAGCATCTTGGCTTCAAAACGATGTGCATGGTAAGTCGATAAAATTCTCTAATTCGTATATTTGGCCAGATATTGGCGGGAAACCCATTTTTCTGGGTTTGGGGGGCCATTTTCGGCCATTGCCATGAACGCAATCGTGTTAAGTTTTGGGTCCTTCGAAAACATCTGTGACGACCTACAAATATAGCCACAAGTGAAGAATGCATAGACTTGTTTACAGCTTTCCCCATTTTCGGATCTTCAGTTACTGGACTATTACCAAACATTTTTATATTTCATTTGTATTCCAAGGATTTGTATTTACAACATTTGAAGAATACCACGTGTTATTGGAAAAAAAAAATGTTTTGAGAGTCTAGATGGTTGACTGCCTCCCCACGGATCGATGTCACGTTAAATAAATTTTGATGAGCTGCGGATTCGGAAGAAATGTTTCTTCCGCCCAAAATGAAGACCATTTGAAAAAATCCGTTGACTAGCACACCGCTGTAATAATATGTTTGACTCCTGGGTGCTTTCTGAACGACAACCAAGAATATCAAACATATCTCACAGCAATATGCATTGTTCTTCTCTTGGATCCATCTGCTAGTACGATTGAATTTCCTTCGAAAATGAAAAAAACACGAATAGAATCGAAATTGTACTAACCTTGACTGTTTTCCTTGGCTGTAGACTGGCCAGTTTCTTCGCGGCAGCATCTATTGAAGCCGCTGCTCCCAAGAGTTCGTTTTCTGCAATGACTGTTGGATCTTCTGGATCTACCAAATCCGAACCTGAAAAGTGAAAAACACAAGTTGAATATTTATATATATGCGATGTTGTTCAAAATAGAGCCTCAACAACATTAAAACCTAGCGGTCTGAATGAGTTAAGATCATCTATCTATTCAGCTCCTCGGAGGGCATATGGTATATCTAGGAAAAAAGTTCCATAATTTTTCATCAAGCCCACTCAAAAGCTCAAGAGATAGCTTTCTCTGGGCGCAACAAGCTTTTAGGGGTTTGAGAATGAAATGTTATCCTGGTGGGTGAAATTTTTATTGCCAACAACTATCTATTTTCCGTGTGACGTAGCAATATCCTATATATGCTAATCATCTGATCTAAGTTTTTTATGCTTGGTTCACAAATTGAGCAAGAAGTGACTTCTATGGGATTCAGCGCTTGTTCAGTACATAGACAGGGAAGTAGCTATTTTAGATAGACCTTTTCTTCCTTGTCGTATGATAGGTATCCTTTATTTCATTGATTCGGAAAAGAGAAAGTCTAAAAATAGAAAAATCATCAATGATTAATCGGTAAACATCTCATTTCATTATTATTTTATTTTTTCTCCAACCGTCTGAACATGACCTTCTTATATTCACTCAGTTTGAAAAAAGTAGGCTATTTTAGGATATTAATTGGTTGCCACGGTGAAAAATTCGACCCAGTACAAAAAATGAAGAATTCAACCACTAAAGGGGAATATTTGCTTTTCGCCAATTTTCGGTATCTGTGATGAGTCTTTCCTAAAAGTCATATCAAATCTAATTCGAAATCTCAACAAATAGTCCAACCACACTATTTTAAATTTTTTATTATTGAATTGAACTGGATAAATTCATTTTTTCAATAAATATTGATCTCAACTTGGAGTCTTGTAGCAGAATATTCAGAATATTTATTGATAAATATTATATAGTCATTCTTCATCCAACAAAAATAATTTCACACCTCCTAATATCACAGAATTGGTGACTAATGCTAGCATAGAACTGCTACCAAACTGTTTTCAGTGTCGAATAAAATTTGCAACAAATCTGTGCATATCATTTACGTATTTATAGCGTTTGTTCTTTCGAGCCGGATCCATTAAAAACCTTGCACAGTGTTATTCAACCGAGTAACTACTGCATATCATTCAGGTATTCCAATAATTTGGTCCTTCGAGCCGGATCAATCGAAAATATCTCACCTTTCAGTTCCTTGGCGAGCGTAAGCAAATCAGTAACGCTCTGCGCGATCTTTCTCGACACGACCGGCAGCAACTGCTTAACGTCGGCGGATCCGTTCTCCTGCAAGATGAGCAGCAGCAGCTCCCTGAACTGCTTCGCGCACTCGTGGCCCGTGTTGAGCGTCTCGCGGCGCAGCTCCTCGGTCTCGGCCAAATTGTAGGCGGCCCCTTTGCAGATGATCAGCATGCCAGAGATGGACTTGCGCGCCATGTTCGCGGCGGCGATGATGTCGTCCTGCTTGTTGCTGATGCCGGCCGAGACGCACTTGGCCGTCGCCAGCGTGATGGACTTCGTGCAGCGGATCAGCTCTTCGGCGGTGACGCCTTGCTTGTAGCCGTCGGTGGAGTACAGGGCCTGAAGAAACGAGTAAAAATTAATATTTTTTCAAGAAACCACGATAAATTGGTCGGCAGGCTGGGACATTCTCTGAAAGTTGGAAAGAAGGCGGAACCAATCCATCTCATTCCCTATTCCACGAAATCTACGGTTGTGACGAACTGGACATATTTGGTAATCAGTATTTAAATGAAAAGACTAAACATGTGTGTTTCTGAGGTGATGTCTGAATGGTCGACAGGCTGGGCCATTCCTTGGAGGTCAGAAAGAAGGCGGGGCCAATCCTTGGAGGTCAGAAAGAAGGCGGGGCCAATCCATCTCAGTCCCAATTTCAAGAAATCCACGGTTGTGACGGAGGAGACATATTTGGTAATCGTATCTACAAGAAACGACTGTAGACAGTTGTATGTTTCTAAAGTTTTGTTTGATCGTAGACATGCTAGGCCACTCTTAAAGGTAAAAAAAGCAAAAGAAATCTATATCAGTCCTAATTTCAAGAAATTTACGGTAGACGAACTGGACATATTTGATAATTAGTATCTAGAAGAAACGACTATACAGAGGTATGTTTCTAAAGTTTTGTCTGGTTGGTAGCCATGCTGGACCACTCTTTGAAAGGCAGGACAAATTATTATTAGTCCTGATTCCAAGAAACGACTGTACATAGGCGTATATTTGTATAGTTTTGTCTGATTGGTCGGGATGCTGAACCACTCCTTGGTGGTCAGACAGAAGGCGGGATCAATCCATGTAGAAACTGATTCCAAGAAATTTACGGCAGACGAACTAGATATATTTGGTAATCAGTAGCCACAAGAAACGACTGCACACAGGTGCATGTGTCTGTCTTGTTGTGCTTGATTGGTCGACAGGCTAGACAAGTCCTTGATGGTCAGGAATACGGCAAGGTAACTGAATATCAGTCTTAATTTCAATGCATCAACGACTATATACAGGTAAATAAATAAGTAGTACTAGTTTGGTCCGATTAGTCAGAAGGCTGAATGACACCTTGATTGTTAGAAAAAAGGCGGGACCATTCACAATTAGTGCTAATTTCAAGGAATTAATGATGCCCTGAACTGGATAATAATCAATGTTAAAAAAAAGGACTATACAGATGACCACACTATTCAGTATGTAGTGAGAGATTTTGCAATTGTACAAGAGAAACCTAAAGAATAACAAATTCGAATTCAAAGAATATAACCACTAGGTATCAAGAAAAAATCATCGAATGTTAGAATAAACGATGATCTTGCTAGGTTATCAATTCCTTGTGTGAAACTTTCATGAAACCAACTGAACTCACCCTCATTTCTTGTCCGATAGCTTCTACCGTGGATTCTAATGCTCTGGTGCCTCTTGTATGTTCGTCTTCCACTGCCTTCACCGTTTTGAGTAGGGATGTTACGTTTGTGACCATAACCTGCAAAAAAGTTGGTGATTTATAAGTGTATAACCTCTACGAAATCACTATCATGCTTTTAGAAAAACACGTAGCTCAAAGAGGAGTTTTGAGAAATGTTACTTTGTTCACAGAGAAGGAAAGGGCAAGTGTTTGGCCAACTCGAAGCAGATGTTTATGCGAAAGTGGACACAACAGCCAGAATACATACCGAATCTGACACAACAGCCAGAATACATACCGAATCTGTATCAGAGGACAAATATTGATATTCTAAGAATGAAACAGCTTTTGACGCACACGAATTTTATTAACGAATATTTAGGAAAATAAAGTGATTGTTTTTAAATAGAACACTCAGTGAAGTATAAAATATAGATTCGAAACATTCAAACACAAAAAAGTCTTGATTTTGGAAGGTACTACAATTCAGAATATGCTCTTTATTAATGACAATTTGAGAAAACCTGCTATATTTCACTGAACAGTATTCTGAACTGACTATTCTAAATTTCCCACAAATTTCTGAAAAGGAATCAGAATTTTTCAAAGCATCACACGAAGACTAGATAATATCATATTCAGACGAAAAGCCATTGAAATCAGCTACTAAGAAGCAGTTACTAAACACTGAACGATATCCGATTGTAAATCAGAGTTGACATTCTCCTTGCTGTCACTCAAAAGTCTCAACAATTCCTCCTCTTGATCGGAAATCCACCAATCGGTTTCGGAATCTGTCACCTAGGGGCCAATCAAAACATGTTCTCGTTAAAAATAACCACCATTATAAATGTTTTATTAGAGCTTTTCAGACTAAAGGCAAACAGCTCCAAAGTATCTTGATGTTGACCAATTTCGGTGAAAATCTGATGAAATGATCCATCCATCATTTCAATAGACACAATTTCCAGATTATCTGAAAAGCTCTTGATTTATTCAATGATTCTGGTGGACTTTAAACAATTTGAGGTTTAACATGTTTTGAAAAGCCTCAGATTAGATACGAAACTTTGTTAAAACAGCATGCACGCCATATTAATTTTTTATTTATTATTTAAAGTCCACTTATTAGATTAAAATTTCGAACAGAATCAGTATAACGCGCATGCATGTTTCATAAATACATATATGAGTTGGAAATCTAATAATGCTGTTAACACCTGGATGGAGGCGGTTTTTACAACCAATTTTTAAAGCCCAAAGACAACAAAGATACTTGGCAACTCTACATTCCAGGAACCATCAGGTTTCACTTACGCCAAGCGATTAAACAATTCACCCTGGCAGAACATAAATTCCATACTTACCCTCAAAACTATTTTTGTTCCCTTTCAAAATCAATAATACTAACAACATTCACACACTTCATGAAGCGACCTCAGTTGTGTTCTCATCAGCGCTCAACCTCAAAATTAATCAAAACTCAATTTGCAACAGCCATTTATTAAGAAAATAAAAATATTAGTCGAATAACAGCAAAATGAAAAGAAGCCTATCTAATGTTAACTCTTCTATAATAGCGTACCTTTGCGCTGTCCTTGAGATGGGCCATGGCAGGATCGTTTATGGGTTTTCCACTGGCCGCCTTGGTGGCTTGAATGAGGTCTCCCAACGCGCTAGCGACATCTCGTACCGCGTTAATCAACATCACCTGCGAATCTGGATTGTCGGCACCCAAACTTGCCGCTCCGAATTTTACCACTTCGGCGAGACTAACTATAATAAAAAAACGAAAAATTTGGACAAAGTCGTTGGACAATGTTCCCTGTTGAATGTTAATTGTTTGAACTTCCATCGTATATCAAATTAACAGCCGATTGCACTGACTTTTTGTTATTGGAGCATTAAGCTGATGCACCATTAAAGGTCAGTTAACGCACTGCAGCGATTGCATCATAGTTTAAGAGATTATTAAACACCCATTTATGACCCTTACCTAACTTAAAGAGTCCCTTTGTTAACGGTCTCACACCAAAAAGTCGGTGCAATCGGCTGTAAGTCTACTGACCCAACAACAACACAGAAATTGAAATGAATTAACGTGAGCATATGCTTTTTCTCAACCCATTTTAAGTTGCATGAAGCTGAGAGAGAGGAAGAGAGATAGAGCAAGAGTTAAAACATTTGCTCACTTTATGCATTTTCTTTGTCACATAAATGGCATAGAGTATAGAGGATCAAAACATCTGATATCTTGATGGAAACATAGGTATTTTGCCCCGAGATACCAGGTATGTAACGATACGTACTATGCATACCAACGCGCTTTCGCGACCATCAGTATCAGTAACATTTTTGTAGCCGAATGTACGTCAGAGGTATGTAAAATCAGATACCGTGGTAACAGCTCGGTATCAACTGGCTGATACTTCGACATGTAATTTCAATCGTAGTATTTTGAATTTTGGTTGTCGATTATGTTAATGAACTCAACTACGAAGTTTGGAGAAATAAAATGTCACTTTAATGCTATATTCATGGCATGCATTATGAATGAACTTTAGAATAAAATGTAAGCTATGGCGTGTGGAATCATAAATTAATTCATTCAAAGAATCTAAATCTCTTTGAGAATACCTGTAAAAATGAAAATTAGAATATATCATTCTACAACTGAAAACGTTTTACTCCCAGCTTTTCTATAATTGATAATCCGTAATTAATTTTAAATGATAATTGATAATGATGAAATTGATGAAACAGATTCAAACTCTATAACCTAAACAAAAAATAAATATCCAAACATCAATCAGCAAGCTGACAGAGTCAGATACCATTTTTGATTTTCGTGACCGTCTGGTATGAAAGGAAATAGAACGAGATAAGAGAGAGGTATTTACCGCTAAGGTGCGTATCTTTATATGCCTGGCACATCGCGACAAAATGCCTTATAGTAAGATTATTGACACGATAAATCAAATGCACGATAAATCATACCACCATTCAAATTATCGAAAAAGAGGCATATTAAGATATTTTATCAATCTTTACAAAACCATATCCAAAGAAGAAATTCAAGAATAATATACGATTAGAGTTACTTTATTACGAATCCAGTCTTTGATAGGAGGATCATATCAAATAGGTTCAACTATTCAAGTGATTCCTTAGTAGTATGGTTCGAATAAATATATTAAATCAAGTTGGAGTTTGTAGCTGAAACACTGAAACAGAATTGAAAAAAATAAAAATCTTCAAATGATACTTTGAATCGTGACACAATAATACACGACGTATCTGAATACATCATTAAAAAAATGGAAAAGAACTGTCTTCACACGGTCCAAGATAACTTGAAGAAGAAAGAAGAAAAAGTGAAGAAGAAAGAAAATATCAAAATGGCTGCATGTTAATGTGAATGTTGATCATAGGAAGGATGTCCCCTAACCTATATTCACCTGGGTTCGAAATGAAGCAAATATAAACTCACCAATCGTCGAAACGGAGTTCTGCGCAGCGACAGCAAGCTGCTCCTGCGACGAAGCCGCTCCCGCGACGAGCGTCTTCGTGTCCTCGACCAACGCTTTCGCCGTCTTCAGGATATTCTCGCGGTGGTCGGCGAACGATTCTTTTTCATTTTCGGGATTGAGGTTGCCGGCAGTGGCGAACATGATCGTCGTTTCTAGGTCGCCGATTATGCCGGAGACGGTCGAAGCGGCGTTGATGCACGCTTGCGTACCCCTGGAGCCGGACTGAAGAGTCGCGAGGACGCGCGACACTTTTTCCGAAACGTTGCGGGAGCACTCGCCGACTTCGCGCAGGATGATGTCGTCCTTTTGAACGAGGCATTGGCCTCCAGCTTGTACTAGTTCTACGCAAGCGCCGCCGAGTTGTTGGACGACTTCCTGCAAAAACGGTGTAGGGTTCGTTATGGAGACCGAATGGCATTCCATCGAATTGGATTTCATAACGCAACTACAGTTGGAATGATAAATCTTTCACCATAAATCATCAATTAGAGATAACGAATTGAACTGAGGAGTTAATAACACGACACTACGTGGCTACAGACAACGACACTGAGTTGTACGACTTCCTGCAAAGACCATGTACGGCTCGTTATTGAAACCGAATGGCATTCTATTGAATTAAAAATTCATAAAGCAACTACAGAGGGAATAAAGTATCTTTTCCCACTCATTGTCAATGGGTGATTACAAATTGAATCGAGTGTTCGGACCAGTTTCTGAAGACTGACAGTTCCAAATGAGCGAATTGTATGATATTCTCATTTTAGAAAAGAGTTTCCAGAAACTATATTTCAGATATTTCCATGAATTTTTAAAGTGGCACTGAACCGGAAATATCTGTGACAATTTTATGTTTTTCAATGAAACGAAGGTAATTTTATGGAAGATTCCGGATGATAAAGCAACGTTAACAGGGAGAAAACCTCCGATTCAAGTCTACTAACTTCCTTATCGAGTAAGACTGAGCAGATAATTCAAGATGACGCAGGCTGATATAATATACCGAATTTCTGAAAAAATGTAGTATAGCCATATTGCATGCTAATAGAAACAAAAAATAGGATAATCGTCATTTCAAAAAAATTTTCATGCATTTTGTTTAATATGACAACACTGATGTTGCAAGGGGTGATTCGACTTTCTAATTATGAAAAATGACATACATAATAGTAGAGTCGGTGATGAAATGCAAAATCACAGACAGATTTTTGTATTAGGTAGTTTACCGCGATCGAAGCGGCCGCACAAAAATTTCTGTGTATCGGGTAGAATTGAAACGTATGATTTCTCAATTCTCACATCAACGCAGTTAGTTTCTATACCAACTGGCTCGGTCGAAGAATATTGCCATTTTTCATTAAAGACCTAACCAACCTCACGTCAAAAGATCTTACCTTGAGTTTGATGGCAACGTCGCCGTTAGTAGCAGCTGCCGCTGCGCCGATGCTGTCACTGGAAAGCTGCGCGTACTTGTGCGCAAGATTAGCTGACAGCTGCGCGATATTCTGGGTATCGGTCGCTGCCTTAGTCGAAATTTCCGCAGCGATTTTAGCGATAGATTTGGCGCACTCCACCATGCGCGTTTGGTAGTCGACAAAGCCTAGATCGCTATCGGAGATGATCAGCGAAGCCCTATTGTCTGACAGACGAGTCATCGCTCTAGTCAGATTGTCCACTACTCCGGAGACGATTCCACTTTGAGTGGATATTGCTTCCAGACTAGCCACGAGCTCCTGCAGGGTATCCCTGGTGGAGTTTGCGTACTCGTCAATGTCGGGGTGGATATTTAAAGCCTACAAAAAAGACAAATAAGTATGGAGACATAAAGTAAGAGACTCAATCGAACCTTGGGGTTTCCACCGCAGTCTTTCGTAGAGTAAACCAGCTGAAGAGCCGATTCGGCCACGGACTTTGCCTGATCCAGAAGTTGTTCTTGCTGTTTGGAGTTCGTCATGTTCGACGCAGCTCCTATGGTACTTTCGACGAGAGGCTCGAAATATTGAACCAGCTGATTGATGGCGTGACCTAGAAACGGAACAAGTTTATAATCCGCATCAGAGTATCGCACGGTGAATTTTACCGATATTTTCGGCTTCGAACTTTGCAGCGTGTCTCAATGGTTCGACGGTATCCAGAAGTCCAGCTGCAGACCTTTCCACTTGTTGACTGTATATGGGTAGAGCGGTAGATCTCTGCGGTTTCAAAGACTGCGATACCGCATCCATGTAGGCGGCGTCGAGAGACTTCAAGTGATTCGTTATTATTTGGGCCGCTTGCTCGCATTCATTTCTTCCAGGTGCCTCGTTGCTACGATACAAATAATATTTCTGATCTATGTTTTATGAATAGGAGGTTACGGCCTGAACATTTTGGTTGCGTATTGAAACATCAGCAATCCGTTTTGTCACATTTAGGAAAAACTAGTGACATTCGAAGCACAATTCCTCAAATAAAACCAGTGAATTCCTGTTCATCAAAGAGCTACTGCCAAAATATTGGATTAACGATTGATTTCTTCAATTGGGTGTAAAAAAATCGTCACCTATTGACTCCAAATTCTCGAAATTAACAGTAGAAGTCAATAGCTTAATGAATGCCGGAAAAATTATTTGTTTTCCCTGATAGTCACAGTAATAATAGTTTGTGTACCACATCACTTACCGAATGTTGACTACGAGTTGTTTCATGGAATCGGAAACGTTCTTGGAGCTCGCTGCGAATTGCTGCCACGTAGAAGGATCTTTCGGCATGATTATGAGATTTTTCGTCGAGCTTATGACAGCACAAGAACTGTCAATGAGCCTGCGACCCGATTCGACGATGGGCTTTTGAGCTTGACGTGCCTGCTGCGATATCTTGGCCGGTATAGAAATGAACTCGCTGGAACTGGCGTAGACGCACAGATTCTCGACAGCATCTAGACCGAGTGGATATAAATAAATAAGACATCCAGGAATGCAAGGCTTTTATATACATCATATTAACATACTATTCCTCAGCAAATCTTTCAAAAATAACAAACAAATTCAGTTTCGTGATGAACTCTGCTGAATTATTTACCATCACATGAATCAATTTTGTGAGACAGTTTAAGTCAACTATAAGGAAATTATGTTACACCACATACCGCGAACACTTACCCAACAAAGGTCTAGTAGCCTCGGCGCACCGTCTTCTGTTCTCGTCCGAATAATTGGCGTCGAGCGCTTTGATCTCCTTCACCAGCGCCGCTGTACTGTTCGCCACCGCTTTCGCGCTCTGAACGAACTGCCTCTTCGCGACCGGGTTGGTCGTTTTCGAACTGGCCACCCTGCACGAGTTGCAGAGGGCGCTCGTGTGCTTGGCGATGACCGTCGCCGCTTCCAGCACTTGTTTTTGCGGACTGACGGACGACGAGAGAGCGGCGCAGCCTTGCTGTATCGCCTGCGACGCTCTGGCGAATTGCGCCTGATCGACAAGTCCGGGACGACCGGCGATGCTGGTAGGGTCCGATACGCCGATCTGTGGAACGAGTAAACGCATTTGATTTTATAATCGAAGTTATTTAATAAAAAAAAAAGTTCAAAATTGTTAGGCTCCCAACGAGGGGCCGTTTGAGATATTTCGACCATAATGGGAAATTGAAAATGAGTTTTATCCAATATTTCATCGCCGTCCGAAATAAGTTTCAGCAAAAGGCTTATATGAAGATTTTTTCAATTTTATTCAAATGAATATTGGGAGAGACACCTGTATAATCAAATAAGGTCACTATAGTTCATAAACAATAAAGACATCGTCTTTTACTCATCTGCAATACAGTAAAATTTAAATAAACATCAGCGATCACTTGACACTCTTGAACTGAATTTATAATTCCTTTCCAATGTAATTTCATTTCACAACTTCCTAGAAACGGCAAAGGGTGCCATGAAGGAACTAATTTTTCATGATTTCCTCGTTCATAGCCATAGCAGTCTGATTCATAGTATCAAGAACATTAATGTCTATGGGTTGAAAAAATATCAAAATTATTCGGCTCAAAACGTAAGGTCTTGAAAGTATTGGCAAATCTCTTTATATATTGAAAGGTTACATTGATCAAGAAATTTAAATTGCTCATGAAAAAAGATTTGTCTTCATGCTCACAAGAAATAGTTTCATCCCAAAATTTTATTTCCACGGGTAACATAATTTCAAACTTGATCTCCCGAGAATGAAAAAGAGCAATTAAAATAATATTGGGATATCGAATTGAGGTAGTATTGGTGAACATTTCCATCCCTATGATATATAAATACCGTCCTTGTCTCATGGATTCTCATCAAATATTTGACAATTCCAACAGTTACAAGTAGTAATAATGTTATTGTATATTTCCTTGACGTCAAATTCTGCAGAAGAGGTGTTGAATGCGGGTCACATAACTAAGTTTGTCAAAACAGAATAGTAAAATGAGCTGTATTTTATATCAATGCCTTGGATAAGGACATTGGTAGAAAAATGAAAATTGACAATCGCTGGCGGACAGCGGAAATATATTTCACCTTTTTCACACATGTGACAAGGTAAAAATATAACAGTGGATATACAACGTTCTATATTGTTTTAAATCTTGCCAGACACATTGAAAAAGAAGCGGTTCTATTTTACGACCGCAGACGTTGATTGTTCACAGCTCACAAGACTTGGTTGTTACTTTGCTTTGCTCACCTAAACCAGTTCACAGCTGCTTAAGCCGTATGGGAATTGTTTGGAGAAATAGTAGAGTAAGACATTTAAAGCGTGGCGCCATCTCCCCTTTAATGTCAATATTTATATAAGGCAAAGTTTTCTTTCCTGACGTATAAAGTAGATGCAGGTGTCTATCTATTTGTCAGTATGAGTGAAATGTTGACAGAAAGCTAATATAGCTTCGAATCAAGTTCAATACAGGAAATGAAAGTTTGAGCTTCAAAATACTCATTAAAATATGAATGATCTACGATATCGAAAAAATATCCCACTTCTGATTCTTCATCTTTCGGCCTTATGCATAATATGGTAATCAAGAAAATTAATTGAAACTATATACGACATCCGTAAGAAAAATGTAAGAAAACAACTGACTTAGGAATAAACTTTGCTGCCTATTTCCTACCCAAGTAACCAGGATCGAAACTCCATAGTCGCAGATTGTTTTCACCTATGTTGGGTGCATGCGCAGAGAAAATTTCAGCTTTTATAAAATAACGAATGTCTGGCCGTCACAGGCTCTAGGGCTGGGAAGATATTCAAATGAACTGTCGTAAAACGCGCGAACGCCACAACCATCGTTTATAGAGACATAGTTAGTCAATGTGAAAAGGATTCAAAGCCTTTTTGTTATGCCATCTTCACTACAATGTCAATATTTCCGTATACTCAACAATGCACGACAAAGTTTCCCACTCTGATGGGAAAAATAAGTGCAAAGTTCTGTATGTCAGTTCGGATGGAATGTTGAAAGATAATGAAGCTTCAAGATTAAGTTGACGATAGAAGTTTATGGAGGTAATGAAAGTTCAGGCATTGAAAGAATCTTCAAAACATGAATGATCCACGACTCTCACAAAAAATTCCATTCCTGAATTGGTTACCATCTTCTGGTAAAATGTATAAGTAATCAACATGTGTGATTCAGGCTACGACGCCCGTAATAAAAACGAAAGAGAAGGCATGACTTGAAAACGAACTCACTAATCCCATCTACTAGCAGTATCCATCCCTTCAAATGATATTTTTATATGGTTGACTAACTATATCTCTGTGAACTTAGTCAACCAAATGGAAATATCACTTGAAGGAATGGATACTGCTAGTAGATGGGATTAGTGAGTTCGTTTTCAAGTCATGCCTTCTCTTCCGTTTTTATTACGGGCGTCGTAATACTGAAAGACGGAAATCAATTTACAAACAGGGGTGGAATTCTTTGTGAATGTCGTGGATCATTCATGTTTTGAAGATTATTTTAATGCCTAAACTTTAATTCCCTTCATTAACTTCTATGGTCAATGGTATTTTGAAGTTTCATTACATTTTTTTCTATCTTTCATTTCAGTCAAACTGAGAGACAGAACTCTGCACCGATTTTTCTCTTCAAAGAAGTAAACCTCGTCGTACATTGTCAAGTGAACAGAAATATGGACCTAATAGGTTATATGGCGTAAAACGGAAATTTCTTTCATACACTTCTATCTTCTTCTTCTATTTCTTTATTTAACATCGGCCTATTTCCGCCGGTGAGCACACTTCCCCTAACCGGAAATTTTGCCGAACCCTCCGGTATTCCAAACAGAGGTAGGGATCTTTAACGAGCCCAACATCCATGGACTCCGGACTGACGGCTTTACGTCCTCTCCGAATGACGGCCTATCCTCAATATATCTTGTGCTCATTGATATATTGTCTGCGAGCTATGATATGCTATTTCGCTGCAGCTGTTCGGGCTTTCGACACAGTATTTCCCTGCATGGTCACCCATCCAAGTACTAACCGCGCTCGGCGTTGCTTAACTTCAGATATCGAATGACTGACAGTCAACCTGAAGAGCTGGGCCATGCCCCATATACACTTCTATCGTCGACTCTATTTTGAAGCTTCATTATCTTTCTCTCAATATTTGTATCAAAATGACATACACAACTCAACACCTATTTTTCCCTTCAGTATAGGACACTTTGTCGTGCATTGTCAAGTAAATGGAAATATCGACATTATATTGTAGATGACGTTACAAAAACGCTCCAAATTCCTCTTAAACAATGCTATAACTAACCGTATCTCCATAAACAATGCCACAACCAACTTACCAAATACGCCGTTTGGGCTGACGTCTCCACCAGCGAGCAGATGGCGTTGCTGAAACCTTTCACGTGCTCCGCGAACTTGTCGTGGTCCGAAGCCTTCGCGCTCGCCGTGATGCCGGTGAGGCCCTCGCCCAGCATCTTGCTCTTCTCGATGACCGTGTCGAGAGCCTCGTAGTACGACGACTCGTTGATCGGCTCGGTGGGATTGTCGAGGAGGTACTGCATCGCCTTGATTTTCCTGATGGCGTTGTCGCACTCGTTCTGGCCGGGCGCCGCCGAGGTGCACACGTTCACGAGGAAGTTTATGCTGTCGGTGACGGCTCTGGCGGCAGCGGCCAACTGGTTTTTGCCGTTCGGTAGGTTCGGGTCGGCCGAGAGGGACTTCGCGGTGGTCAGCAGGGCGCTCGAGGTCGTCGATACGTTTTTGAGGGAATGGACCATCTCGCCTGAAAGGTAGATAGTAGTTTGTACAATAATAGTGGTTATGGTGGCTATATCGCATGAGGACGTCCGAGTTATACAGTTAATTTTTTCTTCGACCAGCTAAATACTTCAGAACTCTCTTTCAAGTATCACAATGATAATCATTGAATTCAATATTGAACGATACAAAATGAGCTCAGAGGGCTAACACTCTAAGCAACAGGCCACCTGGACTTTGGAATTTCAGTTAATTTTTGGTGTGAATAGTAGATATGATTCTTTCAATTCCACAAAAAAAACATCAATTGTGACACAAACTTGATTCAATAGACTACAAAATATTTCAGATATAAGTACATTTATTTATACTTAAAAGAAAAAAATTGTATTTCGTGTTTGTAGGACATTGACAGATCAGAGTTGTGACGTTTCTACAAGATTGCCCTTGGTAACCAAGTATTTTGTTCTCTATGATTTGTGGAATTCGTATCCTACCTTTTGTGGATATCGAATCATATCCATTCAGTTGACTGGAATAGCCTACTTATCCGTTTAGTAAACTATAGAGAAATCAGCATATTCACTAATACAGATCGTAGGCAATTATAATAATAACCAGAGGTATTCCGCAGGGCAGTGTGCTTGGACCACTAAATTTCATAACATTCATCAACGATCCAAGCTTCATTATGGAAAAAAATAAACTATAATTAACTATGCAGATGACAGTAACATCTTCATTTCAGCACCAAACTTACCAGAAATTGTATTGAAAGGAAACTCAGTGATAAGCAAAGTTGAACACTGATTTTCAAACTCAAAGCTGATACTCAATCAAGATAAAAAAAGCTCTGTATATTTTGGAACCAGTCGAAGTTTAGATAAACCTGATAGTATATATAATCTTGAATAATCATCAAATATCACTGTCTAGTTAGGCGCGGATCCCACTATATGTAACGTCACCGTCACGTCTCCGCACCGTCACCATCACGGTAAATATTCTTACATTGCAAGCAATGAACATAATCACGCTATCAGTCACGTCCACCTCCCGTCGCCGTCACCTCCGTCAGCGATTGTAGCGAGAGAATATTTGACGTGTCGGTGCTTGTCGGTGGGTCGACTGTACGTGTGTAATACGTTAGTGTGCATTGACTGACGTCTCTGTTCACGTCGGATTAAAATTTGTTTGAAAATAATATAAACTTAGTGTTTTTCTTTGTAATTCTGCATTCAATTCTATGCAAGAGATGAAAGAATTGCTGTTGCGACATTCTAAAATATTTATAAAATTTTAATTCGTCATCTTCTAATGCCGAAAATAATGTGTGATATTCGCCCAAGTTCTTCCTTCTCAGAAATATATCATGCACCCATAATTGCCTTTTCTTCTTAACTTTAAACTTTCTCTTTCCATATCCAGGATAAGCGAAATTTGTCCAAGCTCTTCATTTGTAAATTCACTCATGATCGAATTTTCACTACACTGCACTCTCTACGGGCAGACAAACTGACTGCTGCTTGCCGGTTGTCGGCTAGTATGAATTAAGGTAATATTTTCGGTTCGGTGACGGTGCGGAGACGTGACGGTGACGTTACGTATAGTGGGATTCGCGCTTTAAGGTGTGTATATCTTCCTAGTGAGTACAGGTTACGGACCTGTAACGTTGTTACTTATTCGCTACAAAATGTTTGTGCTTCATTTGAAAAACTGATAGTGATTACCAGACAATAATACGAAATTTTCAGAATTTGAATATTGATAATCATAAGGAATCAAGAGTTGATATTGGTGCCAAATCTCCCTGTATGTTATTGTTATATTCGTTTGGAATAAAATCAGAAAAGTTCTGAAATTCGCCTTTCGGGTTGAATTCTAGATGTTGGAAGAGAGTACAGAATCACGACTGGTACAGCTTATCCCATCCAACTTGGCACAAACTCAGATACTTTTTCAGATCATGACGAAAAAAAAACACCTTCTAGGAATGAATTTTAATACAATGAACACATATAATAGGTATTTATCTTCATCTTAGTATACTTCACAGTGATTGCTGGGCATATACGATATTAGTTCTGTGCCAAGATGGATTGGATAAGCTGTACAAGCATTACGTCATTCCATCTCAAATTACTATTGTTTTTTCACAGAGATCAACTCGCATAACTCCACAATAGAAAGTTCATATCGGTTTCTGAATAAAATATAAATATTTGGTTGTGAAATCAGAAGCAATCACCTCCATTAAAGCTTCTCAAAAGTAATATAAGGGGTCAAAGAAAGAATGCTCCTGTGATTCTATACCAGTCGTCGGGGCATGAATGAATAAGTCCAGAAGAATCTCCATAGTATAAATAGGGAGGCTATTCATCGCAATGGCAGTTTTTAATAGAGAGGAGTTTGTGATATTGAGATTGGAGAATTAAGAGCTTGGTATAGAGTCGAAGTTGTATAGAGAGTTTTCAAAAAGCGTTGGATGTTTTGATCAGTTGAGAAATAAGTGTTTGTAAGCGATTTATTGTATTGTAGTTGTTTTGTCAAGTGAAATTAATAAAAGGAGTTGTCAGTGTTGTTGTGAGTATTATTTTAATAAAAGAAACCAGGAAATATTGTAACAATGATTCATTGCAGGGGGAGAATGACAAATATACTTTCCTTATTCTCGTCAAGAGCATTTTTCGTACTAATAATAAT